>JAAGNO010027623.1:102423-123870 GCA_033439905.1 Ceryle rudis
ACCTTAAAATGAAGGGGGGATTTTTTTTTTTTTTTTCTGAAAGCCTCCTGAGTTCAGATGGGATTGAGAGCTAATTTCCACAAGAAAATGTGGTAGGTGACACAGCCAGGACAACTGACCCAAACCAGCAAAGTATGGGATATTATGACCAGAATTAGAGGGGTTCTGCCTCCAGACAGGTGGAAGAAAGGGATAATCGGGTGTATTGGACTGTGAGGATCCATTGATTGCCTGGCACATCAGACCCACAGGAATATAAGGCTCTAGAGGATCCAGTGCACAATCTACACTACTACCATCAAACTATAAAGAGACAGGACTCATCTGTTTTCATGGAGTGACAGGCGGATCCCAACAGCTCACTATACTGGAAGCTGAAGTGAATCCAGATGGGAAGGAGTGGCACAAGCACCCCATTGCAACTGGCTCAGAGGCCCTGTGCAACCTTTGGTATAGCTGACTTGGAATTGAATAACTGTCTACCTTGCCCAGTCTCTTGTAGGACCCTTCTGTTGTGGAGATGATGAATGTTGAAGAACAACAGGTACTAAGCACTACCACAACGGTGTACTGGCAGGACCAGTAGCCAAGACTTTCTGATTCTCATCCATAAACTGGTTTATTGACTGAAGAACCAAGGGGTAATCACCAAAACTCAGTCACCCTTTGATAGTCCTATACGTCCAGTATGAGAATCAAAGAGAGAATGGAGACTCACAGTAGACTATCATGGCCTGCAGGAAATCAGGCCACTGCTGCGTGCTGCCGTGCCGGATGTGCTACAGCTTCAGGACAAACTGGAGTCAAAGGTAGCCAAGTGGTACATCATGATTGATATTGCCAATTTCTCAATCCCTTTGGCAGCAGGCTGCAGGCCACAGTTTGCTTTTACTGGGAGGAATGTTCAGTATACCTGGAATCAACTGCCCCAGGGGTGGAGACAGTCCAGCCATTTCCCATGGGCTGATCCAGATGACACTGGAACAGTGTGAAGCCCCAGAACACATGTAATACATTGATGACATCATTGTATGGGGTGACACAGCAGAAGTTTTTTTAGAAAGGGAAGAAAATAATTCAAATCCTTCTGAAGGACAGTTTTGCCATAAAACAAAGTATTTCAAGGGACCTGCACAGGAGATCCACATGGCAAGACGAGCATCATCAGAACCCAATGGATGTGATCAACAAAATAGCAGCTATGGTCCTGCCAACCAGCAAAAAGGAAACAGAGGCTTTCTTGGGCACTGTGGGGTTTTTAAAGATGCACATTTCAGATTACAGCCTGATTGTCAGCCCTCTCTGTTAAGTGACTCATAAGAAGAACAGTTTTAAATGGGGCCCTGAGCAACAGCAAGGCTTTGAACAAATTAAACAGGGGATGGTTTATGCAGTAGCCCTTGGGCCAGTCTAAGCAGGACAAGATGTCAAAAACCTATACTGTGGAGAATGGTCCTACCTAGAGCCTCTGGCAAAGAGCACCTCAGGGTACCTGAAGCTGACACCTAGAAGTTTGGAGTCAAAGATACAAAGGATCCAAGGCCTGCTATACTCCAACTTAAAATGAGATATGGGCAGCAGAAGGAGTCCAAGCTGCATCAGAAGTGGTTGGCACTAAAGCAAAGCTCCTCCTGGCACTTCTGCCTGCTGGCTGTTCAAGGAGTGAGTTTCCTCTACACATGATGCAGCTGATGCCACATGGAGTAAGTGGGTTGCACTGATAACACAGTGGGCTTCAACAGGAAACTCCAGCCACCCAGGAATTTTGGGAGCAATCATGGACTGACCAGAAAACAAAGATATTGGAATTTTGCCAGAGGAGGAGGTGGTATGTGCTGAAGAGGCCTGTCTGTACAATAAATTGCCAGAAAATGAGAAGCAAATTGCCCTGTTTGCTGATGGGTCCTGTTACGTGGTGGGAAAGCATCAGAGGTAGAAGGTTGATGTGTGCAGTCCTATATGACAAGTTGCAGAAACTGTTGAAGGAGAAAATTAATTGAGCCAGTTTGTGGAAGTGAAAACCATCTGACTGGCTGATCGAGGAAAATGGACAGAGCTCTGTCTTTGTACAGACTCAGGGATGGTGGCAAATGCCCTGTGGGGATATTTCCTGCAATGGAAGCAGAGCAACTGGCCATGAAAAGACAAATCCATCTGGGCTGCCCCACTGTGGCAAGAAGTTGCTGCCTAGCTAAGGAAGTTGCTTGTAAAAGTACCTCACATGTGTGCCCATGTGCCTGAGAGTTGGACCACAGAAGAACATCAAAACAACAAGTGGGTGGATCAGGTTACTAAGACTGAAGTGGCTTAGGTGAATCTAGACTGGCCACTTAAGGGTGAATTAGCTCAGTGGGACCATGACACCTCAGACCACTAAGGAAGAGATACAACATGTAGATGAGCTTGTGATTGAGGGGTTTACTTGACCATGATCACTATCACACAGGTCATCCATGAACATGAAATGTGTTGCAAACCAACCAGCCATACCACTGGTTAAAGCCCCAGTGGTATGGAGAACAATGGCTGAAATATAAATATGGAGCTGTATGGATGGAAATGTATCCAGTGCCCTGTGCCACCTTCTGGAACCCCATCCTGGGCCTCAAAGAACAAGTTTTGTGCCAACATGGTACTCCAGAATTAAGTCAGACAACAGGGCTTATTTCTGCAACAGCCTCATAGACACCTAGTCCGGGGAGCACAGCATCCAGTGTGTACATCACATCCTCTGTCCCACTCCAACCTCCGGGGAAGCTGAACAATACAATGGACTGTTAAAAAACACACTGAAAGCCATGGGGGGGCAGGTCTTCAAACACTGGGACACACATTTAGCAAGGGCCACCCGGTCAATTAACACAAGATGATTTGCCAGTCCGGCTGGCCCTGCCCAACCAAAACTGCTACATGCTGTAGAAGGCGATAAAGTCCGTGTAGTGCACATGAGCAGTATGTTATGGAAGACAGTCTGGCTTAGTCCTGCCTCAGGCAAACACAAATACATCCACAGGATTCTTTCACTCAAGGACCTGGGTGCAATTGGTGGGTGACACAGAAGGATGAGGAAGTTTGATGTGTACTTCAAGAGGATTTGATTTTGGCTTAGAATAGCCAATTAATTAAACTGTAGGATGTTAATTGCTAAATAACCCTGCTGACATATGTCATCACTACTACAGTTGCTATATGCCATATCAATGGTTATATAGTCAGAATCATTCAAATCAACGAAGGATGGACTTTAATGAAACCAAGCACAGTGCAGTGGTGGTGAAACTTGAACTGGCTTCAGCAGCTGTTGCCCAGAAACCTCCTCAAGATCAACACCTTAAACCTGCAGTTGGTGTGGCCCACACCCATGCGTGTGGGCCACACCAAATACAACAGCTGTGAGCTCAGAATGCAGCATGCACCAATATGACACAACCTCTCCTGCTCTGAAACACTGTTAGGACAGATGAGGCCCAAAGTCACAGATAACATAAACTTAACGAACACATTAGAGGGATGGCCCACAGCCTAAGGGAATAAATATATACCTGTGTGTATATATATATATATTTATATATGCATATATATATCTCAAAGATGGGAAAAGTGGTGGTGATTTATCGGAAAGAGTAGGATCTGGGCATGATATTGATGGTATAAAATAAGGGGTGGATAATGTCCTGGGTTCATCTGAGATAGAGTGGATTTTGACAGGAAGCTGGAAGGGGACACAGCCAGGACAGCTGAACTGAACTAGCCAAAGAGATATTTGATGTCATGTGATGTCCTGCTCAGTATATAAACTGAGGGAGATGGCTGGTGGGGCAAAGGGATCCTGGCTCAGGGACAGGCTGCTCACTGGGTTCCAAGTGGTGAGCAAATGCATTGTGCATCACTTGCTTTTTGAGTTCTTTTATTAGTATTGTTATTATTTCTTCTCTCCTGATTGGCCTCCCCATCCCACTGTGGAGGAGAGGTGTGGAGGGGGCGGTTGTGGAAAGGAGTAAGCAAGAAGCTGTGTGGTGCTTAGTTGCCAGCTGGGCCTAAACTATGTCACCAATGAAAAGTTAATCTAACTTTAATCAGTTGCTAATCATCATTAAAATCAGGTGTATATATGGTGTCATAGACCCAGAATAATCCGTTATTAACTCTGTACCATCTGATAGTACCAAGAATGTAATAAACAGGTGACAGATACACCACAGAAACAGGTGGTAATATATTCCTATGTCTTTAATGAAAACATTTTGTTACAATTTAGGTTATGTGATATTCTTGCATTTTTAAAATGTGTGAAAGAAAATGCACAGGATAAAAAGTCAAAGGACACCAATGAATGAAGATATTTTAAACAACCAAGTTGTAAAAGAAATAAAATACATTACACAAATAAACAAAGGTTATATCCATAGTCATGAATACTCACCCTCCTCTACACAAAAACAATAAATAAAATCACATTATATGCAGATAGTTCTACATACATCAGTACAATATACTGTGCAGCTTTCCACTTGTTTTCTACTAGACTGGTACTAGGTTTCTCTGTTGTCCAGTACTTTTACTTAATAATGACTAGAGTATCACTGAAAAAAGAAGATAAAGTTAACATCCACAGTGTCTATCCTGAGTCCTCTTAGTTTTGTGATAATTACACCTTATGCACAGGAAACACAGCAAATTCTACCCATTGCCTCCATCCTGCCACTTCTACCCAAGTCTTCTCAGCACTTCTAAACCTGCACAGTAAAGACATTGTTTCTAGGTAAATACCTAACCTAAGTGCATGATATATCCTGAGGAGGTCCCATGCACCACTTAAATCCTGCCTTTAAATATTAGGTAAGGGGGCTATTTAAAAGGTAAGTTTTCTGCTGAGTCTGTAAGAAAATAGATATTGAACAATAAAGTCAGTGTACGGTGCAGAAAAACTTGATCCCCTCCTCCGTACAGTCAACAGCATCATCATGGGAGTATAATCAATCCCTGAGCATTATCCCTCTTCTCTCTCCATAACTCAATTGCACAGGTATTTTCCCTATGACTTCCTGCATAAGTCATCAAAACATTTGCCACAAAGCTACATCAGGGAAATACTAAATATAGGAGGAAATATTTATCATCTCACATGGCACCAAGATAAACGGCCACTGATTACTAAACTGTAATATGAGCTTTTCAGTGGTGGCTCATTCATCTGCCACACACATACGTAGTTCATAAAGAAGTCCAGATCATCACCAGGTTTGAACCACCATAGCTAGGCTCATTATGTCTGCTGACAGTTTGGTGTAACATCAACAAAACCTCTGTTCATAGTTTGGTGGGAGAGAATTGCATGTTCCCTGTGCATACCAGTCAAGAATACAAAAGAAACCATAAAACAAGATTTTTTTTTTTTTAAATACCCTTTTTGGTATGTTTTCTTTGCTTGCTCAAGTGTACTCTAGAAACATTCACATGACAGAAACATCAAGCAACAGTTCACACAGAGTGGATTTTAACCTTTCAAAGTTTTAACACGTAATGAATCCACAGATTTCTGAAGTACTACAGCTTAACGTACAAACTTTAACAGTGTCAGGTTATTTAGTATATTTTGCCCTTGATGCAGAATATTAACTTAGTGGTTATTGAGAAATTCTGAATGAACCCTAAGCCTCTTCTTTCAAAGGCTAGTTTTGTATGCTGTAAATTTGGTGTATATCAGTTAGGAGTCATTCTGAAAGGTACATTCTGGAAGAAGTAACAGCATAATAAAATAGTCTATGTAATGATACACTGGACATAACTAAACACTAGCCCAAGAAAGCCTCAAAACCCTGGCTGCATTATCTTCTTGATCAAAACCAGCAGTAACCTCAAAAAAATATCAACATTAACCTTTATCCTTTCTTCCTCTACAGGAGAGATAAAGGGAGAGCATTTATGTCAGACTTAAGACTGGGGCAAACCACAGTGCTTAGGCTTCCTGTCATTCTCTAGAAAAGATACTATCAAAGTCTGCCACATAGCATGCTGACCCTTGTAGACAGCCAGGTCTGAGGTCTCTCACAAACAGCTATTTGTTTTAATTTCAACAACTATTTTCCAGCAGTCTCAGAGCTCAGATGTTAAAAGGTATCTGAAAATGGAAGAAATACAACCCTCAAGCCATCTGAATTCATTTCTGCCTCTAAGCAGGGATATGCGAAGTGCAAACACTTCCATTCTTCCACTTGAAAGATTTCACACACACACAGATCTTTATGTGCTTTCAACAGGAAGAAAGAAAGAGGGGGGGAGGAGACACACAGAGCACATCTGAAGGTGAAACTTTTTCCAGCATGTCCTTAAAAATATATTCCAAAAAGTAACTTTTGTATTTCTTTGTTTCTAAAAAGGGTTAAAACTGCCTCCTACAAAACATGCACTTTGCTGAAATTTGTGCCTTCATTGCTCATTGCTGTGAATGAAGTTTCTAGGGCACGTTGCTGACCAACAAAAAAAGTAATGTACCATTAGAAACTTGTATTTCTGATCTCAGATGTCCTGCTTTGAGGAGGGTGGTCACTAGATCTGATGTCATTTTATAGCAACAACAATTAGTTTAAAAAAAAAAGACTGGCTGACATCACTTGACGTGCATTTTCTATGAGCCCAGTGGCACGCAGTAATCCATTTTAGCTTTAATGAGACTGCTTCTAAAAACCACAGTTTATGGTGCCAACCCTGAGTATTTTTAAAAGGAAAGGATGCCAGCTGCAAAGTTCAGATTAAACTTCAGAAAGTTTTGGTCAATCTGATTTTTCAACTTTGTTCAGTTAAGAGAGGCAACATCAGACAGTTCTGGGTCTAGATCTCAAATAACAGCTGGTGTGGCCATTGGTCAACACAAGCTGTGCTGGCAGCTGTGCAGCACAGTGGCAATGAACAACAGCTGAAGTTACGTAGAACAACAGCTGAAGTTATGTAAAGGCCACCTCTCAGTGAAGAGAGAGCATTTCTCACTAAATGATGGAAAACGGCTGTCTCTTTTCAAAGTACTTCTGAAGCTGGAGAAAGGAGTGTGAAAAGAATGGGGAATTCAAGAGTGTTAACTCCACCCCAAAAGAAAATGAGGAAAAATATCCTGCTTTATTGAAAGAAGCAGAACAGCTACATGGCTACTCTAAAGCACAGAGGAGGGTAGTGGAGGATGTGGAACTGTCTTGAGCTCCGGAAAAGGTGGACTGAATTGCCAAAGAAATTTATGACCAGGACTATTAGCTTCCTGTCTTTGATGTCTATTCTTGGCTTTCCAGGAGCATTATGGTATTCATGAGGTGAAAACTGTGCTGGAGCCAAGGTCAGCTAAGGCTGATGAAGCCCTTTCTGCTGCAAAGCTGAGAAATTCACTCTGAACTGCTTCAAGATGCTGAGTTTAAAGCCTAAAGACACTTCACTGAGGGCCTGAGTTTACTTCCACTGAACCAATGAAAGGTTTTTTTCATTTGCTTAATGAGACTGTGATGGCATCTCCAAGCTAAAAAAAGAATCAAGAGATCAACCTATTAGTAAAACACACTGTTGGGGAACACAGTCTTTATTTTGTCCAGCACAAATGTTTTCAAAGCATTAGCTACACCTTAATAATTCTCCATTAGAAAAAAACCAAAGTACTTTCAGTAATGCAGTAAAGCATTTCTTAAAACCAAAATTAAAATAGATCAATAAAATTTATTTTCAGAAGTGAATGAATATAACTCCTGAATTCTGGCCACAATCTTGCAAGGCGCACAGCACTCTCAATCAAAAGGTCTGGCAACGACTGAATGTTCTCAGGACTTAGCTGGGTTGGGTCTTCACTGAAGCACATCATGGAAGGAACTGGTAATTAACTGGTGATGGTGGTAGTCACAGACAACTCAGGACACACATACTGTCCATAAACAAAACTTACAGAATTATGACTGGCCCAGGACAAACCATTGAGGCATCTAGGTCTAAAGTTTTGGGTCTTACTAAATCACAGGTCTTACTAAATCACAAAACTACTGAAAGTTTTCCATTCAGTGGAAGTCTACACATTGAAGATAAAAGCGCAGAAGTCAGTTAATTTGTCCATAGCATCCTCAAGAGGAGGATTCCGAGGTAAAACAACTATTAAGCAACTATATTTGGTAATTAAAAAAAAAAAAGCTAAATTATCAGTATTTGTAAAACTTTGAAAAACAAGAAGTATGAAGCCAATTTCAATGTAACAGGCACAACTGTAAGACTTAGAAATAAACATATGGGGCCAACCTTTCTCCAATTCAAGCACATGGCAAGATTCCCTTTAGTTCAGCCATGGCCAAGATCATGCCCTTTAGTCACAAGTGAGCAAAGCACTTAGAAGCTGAACTTGAGCGTATTTTAAGTGTGTTCTAAAGTGCTGAGCTGAGTCAAGGCCCTCCTTGTGCTGCTCTGTAATACAGACATATGTTTGTAATAGAGGCAATTTGTTGAAGCCAAAAATGTAGGTTTTGAAAACTCATTTGACAATCAATTATTATTATTTTGGTTAGACATTCCCTTAGAGTTTGAAGCCTAAACATTGTGGCATTGAGCTACTGCAGATGAACCAGAAAGAAGTGCATTAGCTGCTGAATAATCTAAACTCAAGGCAGTTTTTTGATCTATGGTCCACAGAAGACCTTGGAACTATTAGCAAGAGGCCTGTGAAAGGCAGCTAATTTTTGCTATACAGGAATCTCCTTATGTGAAACATCTTAAACGATCTCCGCACTTCTATGGGAAAAAATGCACGGGTAGGTGTGCACCAATTTAGAAAGAGTAAAATCCATTGAACTAAAATGTTCTAATGCGCAAGAAGGTTCACCTTTCTTGGCAGGTGATGGGAGGTAAAGTTGCGGCTAGACCTCCACCAGCTTTCCACCAACAGATGTCTCACAAAAACACTTCTTGAGATCATGACTAAAAACCCTATGTAAAACTGGGGATCAGCACTACTGTATTTTTAATTAAAAAGTGACTTTTCTCTATACATTTATTTTAAGGTTTAATTAGATTAAGACAATGCAATAAAAAAAAAGCTGTCTTAACAATTTGTTGTTCCAGTCAGATCTCCTAGCTCAGATTTTTGTGTCTGACTTGACTGTGCATGGCACTGTTGTTTCTGTCTTGCTCCCTAACTAGTGACTGTTTTGAGTACTACTTCACACTGCAAGACAAGTCATAACAAACATCATTTTGAAAAAAAGTTTATTCTTCAAATCATACCCTTTTTTCTCTACGCATTTAAAATTTTTCCTTCCCTTTTTCTGTGGAAAAGTAGTCAAATGGATAAAAGACAGTAAAAATATTGAAAGGTGTAACTGCAAAGCAAGAAGTAGATCAGAACTTTTTAAACAACCAAAACCTTGAACATGCCCAGGGGCTAGAAAAACACAACTGCTTGAAAAAAAAATTCCAAAAGCTCATCAGAAAGTTTGGTTTTCTCCAGCATTCCACAGCAGTAAGAGTGCTGCTTTAGCCCACATTCTCCTCTGGTACCTGTGAGACAGGGAAGCTACTTCAGAAAACTGTCCATTGACTGCAGTGTTACTTTGACTAAGGCATTCACACAGGCCTAGACTGGGAGACAGCATGATGGAAATCTACCATATGTGTAACAGCTGTTACAGTGAGCCCTCAAGACACCAAACCTACCTGGTCTACATCTACCACCTGGAGCTGCTCTGACAATCAGGAAGCCCTGCCCTCTGGCTGCCTGTGACTCTGGACAATATTTCACAAGTGCAGGTGATGAGCCCCTGCATATGCTAAGAGACAAGTGAAACCCAAGGAAAAAAAAAGAGTCCAAGGAAACATTCCATGGGGTATTTCCCCATCAACATATAAAAGGCAGCAGAAAGAAGACACAGCCACCTTTCCCTCTTTATTCACTTCCAGTTACCTTAAAATGGTTTCTCTGAATTGGTACTCTGGCCTCTCAGGGCCCAGAAGTTTTATATAACACAGGCTTCAGTGACAGTTTTGAAATTAACTTTCAAGTCTAACTATGACTACTGAGTCCAGAAAGCTCTGCTTATGGAATCAAAATAGAATAAATCAAAAAATTTCACACTCTAAAACCATAGTCATAGCTGGCTTTTCCCACAGACAGGATTTTTATGGGTCTTCTTCACCACATTTATAATATGTACTATTCATTTCCATTTGTCGACTAGCAAGTGCAGAGCTCTCCTTTGTGTAGTATAAAATAACTTCTCAGTAGCTAATTCCACATAGGTTCAGTTTTGTTCCTGTTAAAGTCAATGGCAAAAGTCTCAGGGATACTGAAGGCAGCAGGATTTGTCAGTCTTAGCATAGTGTTTTACCACCTTGATTCCTGAAGGTAGTCCCTTGCATGTTTAATTGTACACACGTGAGCAGTAAGTCTTGCTGACTGATGTAGGACTACTTAACATGTGAAAAGTGTATTATTTTCAGGATCAGGGCCATCATCACAGAGAAAACTCAATAACGGCATTTATATTTTTAAGTAACTATTTGAATGTTGCACATGCCTGGAGAAGAAAACAGGGCAAAAAGTCTGTTACTGTCCATAAAGTCATTTCTCCTTCCCTAAACACTTGTTCTAAAATGTATTTACAGCTGTTGACTTTCCCTGCCTGTTACTCCTATCATTAAAAATGTCTTCAAAACATCCTCACCCTTAATTTTCAATCCTACCAAAGCAAAAATAGATACTTTAATAGAAAAATACAAGATAAGAAATATTCTAAAAATAAAATGGTAGCATGGAATGTCATTTTTTACACAAAAAAGATCCCCTTTTGTATTGCCTCATCTATACAAACACTTTCATATTTACAATTATGGATGCAGTCCTGTGCTCACTAAAGTTAATGGTATTTTGCCATTGACTTCACTGGGAACAGGAGCAGGCTCTACATGGACTATATTTGTCTCTCCGAAAAGTCATGGCAGTTGAGAGAAAAAGAGTATGATAAAAAGCATATAAGACTGAAGAATCAGCCAGTCCTCTTCAGAGGCCTGATGGTCTTCTCCCTCACCATTTCAAACCAGTGAAACTCCTCATGCTTCACTGGAATTTCTCCTAACTCCCAGCACCCAAGATAGATAATGAGTGCTTTTGATTGTGATACTACACAAACAAGCAAAGAATGGTTTGTGTGTTTCCACCTGTCTGACTTTCTCAGTGGAGTTAATTACACCCAAGTGACAGCTCCCTCCCAGAACTAAACTCCATATCCCCATCTCGTATCCCCTGTAATCAATGGCAATGATTCAGTGATGCAGGATCATACCCCAAATGAATCCCTTTTTTCTTTTTGATAGCAACCAGCACCTGTGCCTATGAAACCATATTTGATACCAACAGGCAAGATGAAATTAAGGACAGAGGTGGTAGGAACTAAAAAAAAAAAAAAAAAAAAGGAACAGAATGAGGCATTCCCCATCAGCTAAACCCAGATCTGCTGCCCTTGTAATATGCCTTAAGAAATACTGTCTTTACTTATTAAGTATAACCTATAACACCAAGCTGCATCTTTTTTTTTTTTCATGAGATGAAAGGCCATGCGGCATAATGTGATTAGTAAATCATTCCTGAGCTTCTGAAAGAAATTAAGACAAAATTACTGTTTAAAAGAGTGAGTTCTTCAAGAGCCTCTTCTTTTTATACTGTTGTCTTTGGTTGTGTCCTTTCACTAAGTCTTTTTTTTTTCCCTAGGAAGAATGGCATTCTTCTTCTTTAGGCAGCAGAAAAATGAGATCTAATGGAGTCTTCACGTAACTGCCGATGTTTCCCCATGTTGCAGTCCTCCTGTCGAGTTCGTCTCTCAATAGTTATTCTGTATTTCTTTCTGCATGAAAGGAGAGGAACAGAGTGAGAAATCCTTCTCCAGCTATAGAATAACAGGACTTCCCTTATAAAGAATGCCCGTAGGGGACAGCTGGGTGCCAGTTGAAAAATGGAATGTGGCACAATGTGAAACCCTGGTCAAAGATTAAAGTAGTTTGCCTCTAAACATTTTACCCAGGCTCAAAAATGCCTGTTAATTTCTACACCGCAGTCTCAAAGCACCAAGACACAAATGTTTGCTGCTTTGAAAATTTCTGATCTAAGCAATTAGGAAGTTTTTGTGAAGTGTTATGTGAACTGTGTCACATTACTGCTTTATATTGATCAAAGCTAAATTTCCTTACAGTATACTGGGAGGGGGCACTTTCTTCAGAGTTCAAACAACAGGTCTGACTCATTATTCATCTACATTTCTCACTGGAACTATACATGAACAAACTAATATTCCCATCTCCCTCTGAGAAGGCTTCTATGTTTGAAATGTCAGAGGAGGTAGTATGATGAATTAAGAAGAGGGATGCAGAGGATAGATAAGAAATAAATACATCTGCTCATGTATCAGACAGATTTTCCTGTGTGTCTTCCTCCATGGCCTTTTGAAGAACTCCGTTATGTTACTTTATACATCAAACAAGCCCTCCGACGGCCTTGCAGTTTCCCCTTTAGTACCCAATCTCCCCCCAAGAATCATAAGATTCACATTTATATTTTATGGACTTACACTTCTACTCAGTTCCAGAACCAATTTTTCAGAAGAGCATTAGTCCAGCCCCATATGCATACAGTGCTGCTGCTTGTGCAGATGCATGACAAAAAGCTTGTATTACAAGAAAAGCTCTACTCCACTTGCACTTGTCACAAGAGTCAGAGCTACATATGTAGCAGTGGAAGAATGATTTCCAAAACACCAAGGTCTTAATTTGGGTAACATGGTTGGATAGACAGTGGTAACCTGTAAGTTCTGAAAAGATTCTATAGACATTTGTGTTTGTATCAGGAAGCTCCAAAATAACTTGAAAAAAATCAATATTCTTTACTCCATTTATGTATTTTTAAAACAGATCCCTCCACAGATCAAAGCACACGCAGTAGCAGCTCATGCACAGGGACAGGTGCATTTTAGAAATGCACCTCTTTTAAGTTTAAATCCTTTCAAAGCTACATATCAGAACTACAAACTAGATGCTTTAATGGTTTGCATGCACACTCAAATCTGTGTCTGCATGCTCATTTGTGGTAGCTACAGATCCAAATGAGATGTAATCAGAAGGTACATATAGACTTGGAAAGGTAGAGAGGCTGCAGGTAAAAGTTACTTCTCACATACAATTGCTGGACCACCATTTTCTGAAAATCTGACCCATGCAACCTGATAGGTTATGTTTCATATGTTTATTCTCAAGGTGGAATTGGAGGGTTGTCCCTATTCCTGCTTTGCATGGATGCAATCAGATCTTCAGGCTGAAATTCACCCATGTGTCTTTTGATGCCTCCAATGTGCAGAACCATCTGACAGTATTCACAGCTTCCTTCAGTCAACAGAGAGAAACAGATATTCTTAAGAGGCATTCTTCTGACTTTGTTTAGCTTTTACATGATGACACGAACTGCACTGAAAAAAGTGCTCATTTCTCCCCTCAGACCATAAATACAAAGTGTGTTGAGCTCAGGTGTGTTCATCTAAGTTTACAGGCACTCACTTTTGCTCACACAGATTTTCAATCCAAATCTTTGAGCCAGATGATTAAGATTCTAAGTCCTGTTCCTACAATGATGCTTTGCATAGCTTTACACCTTGCATAGCTTTACACCAGCTCAGGATATGTCTTTTGCCTCTTTTCTTACGTTCATGTACCAATTCCCTCCTTAGATCAGCAATGCTAAAAAACACACCTAAAAATTATCATTTCAGATTGAGAATGTATAAAAGTTGCAAGACCCTCTGATGACATAAAATATAAAGACAGACTTGTATTTTTGTTTTCTTTTAAAGGCAGTCCTTCATCAGTCCCAGCTAATTTATCTTGTTTCAAACCCAAAAAAACGTATTAGATAAGCTCCAAACACATGCAAGAATAAAATCACCAGAAGAACTGCAGTTGTAAGCACCCGATGAATAATCCTGGTTCTGGATATTATGAAATGCTGGAAGTGTGTGCTGATGAATCGGAGCAATTTTTCCTTTTTTCATTTTGTTAACATTTTTTAATAAATGGATATATTTATTGGATAGAGTTGTTTTATTCTTTAATGGAGAGGTTAATTCTATTATCCTATCTGCCTTTTCTCTTCCATAGTGTAAGAGGATAAATTCTAGTGTATGTAAGATGCTGAACATGTATAACTAATTTATTCTGTTAGTGTAGGATCAACTCTCAAGACTTTAGATTTTAACTAGCAGTGAAAGAATTACTTGCTTAAATAGGAATAAAACACTGATCCCATGCAGTGACCTCAGCTTATAAAGTTAAATGCACAGCTTTGAAATCCAAATGCTCTCATTTGGATTTCAAAGAAATCTCTTTCTAGCTTCTAGTACAATTCCACTCAATACTCAAAAACTAAGCATGATACCAGACAAGTGATATAAATCTCTTGCGGGATCACAGCCTGCACAATTGTGCTGGCAACAAGTACCAAACAAAGGGGGCTTTCAAAGCCAGGGCACTTTATTAAAGCAACTGTGAATGACTGCAACTCACTGGAATTGCTTCCACAAGTAAAGTTACTCAGAGATCAAGTGGTTACAGGATGAGGCCCGGAGTCAATGTAATGGTTTGGATATACACGAAAGGACTAATGTGTTTACAGTCTTTTGTGGGAATGTTACCACAGATTATTATGGTGCCTCTTTGACTCCCATCAAGGATGTGCTGAAGGGAGCTGAGAGGTTTGGATAAGGAGTAAAGAGTTTACAGAACTTTCAATGAATTTGACTAACCTGAAAAAGTAAAAAGCCATTAGCAATCCTGCTCCAAGCAAGGCGCCCACAACTATTCCCGTAACTGCTGATTCTCCTAGACCACCTGCTTGAAAAGAGGAAAAATAAACAATCAGCATTCATATCGAGAACTATTTGCATTTATATATTGGAAAATACACATAACTAGGAAATGAGTGATGAACATCAGATAATAACTGAAGCCTTCAGAGCTTGGGACTCCATATAAACATTTTCCTTCGTTCCAGTTTCTGTATGTTTATTTTTTTGTCCTTGCTTGCCTTGGGGTTAAACAAGCCCCCAAGATCAGTGTCAGATGAAGGCACAATTCCAGAGATGTGATACACAGGAATGTCGTTAGGAAACTGGTCTTGACAGCATGCTCTGAACCATACCACAGACTAGGACTACCATGGCACAGATAATAGCCATCAGCACTGAAAATGCCTCAAGTCATTATAACAGAAAAAAATAACTTTACTTGGTTTGGCATCATAACCCTCTATGCCCCAGGTTTATTAAAATGACTGTATGATTATCCAACACCTCCTCAATTTATTTATTTATTTCTGAATCTATCCTGTTTCTGTTTCAAGCTATATGAGCTTTGCCTTGCTCCAAATCTCAGCAGAGGCAGAGCAGGGACACAAGGGCTGAAGGAAAGTCCAAGCAGGGACTGTCACTCTGCAAGTACAGGGCAACTGAAAAACAATGGCGTTTTCATGTGGGTGCAGTCTGCTCCCCTTTCAATGCCTACCTGCATTTGTGGAAAGGAAAAGAGAAATATTAAGGAAATTAAATTGCTCTCTTCATTTATCCTTGGCCCTTTGAAAGGATTCTGTTTGTACATCAACACATGTGGAAGGAAGAAAGAACACAGCTACACCATACTGAGCATAGAGGGTATGGCCTGGAAGTATTTTCTACAGCATGTGAGCACACACAGGTTTTTATAGAGACTGAAGAATTATCAGTCTGCAGACAGTTTTTCACTGCAGGACTAGTTTCCTATGAAAAAGCTAAGTCTACCCTTTGCCACTGAGGCACCAGTATCCTCCTACCTTTATATACTTGCATTGTCCTGCTCACTACAACATGGTCTGCAAAGTCAGTATACTGGAAAACAAGGAAAACTTCTCTGTGGAGGGTAGTCCAAGCCTTCTGGATTCACATTCAACTGACTTCACTTCTCAGCCTACTGGGCCCCTTGTCATGCCTTCTTGTAGCATTGAAAATCATTCTGCACTGGAAGAACACTGCTGCCATCAGCAGTGACCTCTCTAGCTTCTTATTATCAATATGGTTATTCTCTGTTTGGGGTTTTAGTTACAGCTGTCTTTCTACCTAAAAGAGATTTTAGGCCCTGGAAAGTCCTAAAGCCTCCAGGGCCCTAGACTGTGCATCATGATTACTGTCATGTTTTAAGTTCAGGGAAGTGATTCAGACCACGTACTACACACAGCTGCCAGACTTTAACTTCTCAGTCAGCAGAGAGACATAGTCATGATGTCTCAGTTGGACCACTGTGCTAAGCAATTTAATATGGCCTGTTATGTTGCACCACCACATGGATTCTTGTCTCTGACAGCCTGGGCAAAAGCATTAAGTCACTAAACTTACATGATTTACATGGTGTATTGTTTGTGTGCTCTGAAGCTTGGCTTTCATCTAGTCGCAGCCTGCCGTGATTCCAAGGATACTTCACATTTGATCGAATTTCAAAACGCCCCTGCTTTCCATAGTAGTCCCCGATCACCTATGCAAAAAAGAAAGGAATTAAAAGATTTTCCTATCAACTTAGGGAATTAAAACAAACAGGAAAGCAGCATCACTCACTTGGGACTCCTGTGTCAGGATGCTGAATCCCGGAGAACACTGCTGAAGGGGTCTGTGGGAGGTTATGCAGTGCATGCCTTGCCCCAGGGCAGGATCAGCTGAACAAAAGCATTCCTGACAGATGTTTATCTAACCTGTTCTTAAAAGCCTTCAAAGACATAGACCTGACAACTCCTGTAGGCAATTATTCTGGAACTTAGCTATCCTTAGTGTCAGTGGCTTTCCTTAACAAGTAAGCTAAATCTCCCATGTTGCAGTTATCCATCACTACTGATCAAATTGCCAGTGGACATGGAAACTCTTCTTTCTCAAACACCACATATTCATATTACATATTCACAGGCTCTTATCTGGTCTGCCCTCGGGCTTCTCTTCTATATAAACCCAGCTCACACAAGGTTTTTTTAACCCTCTGAATTAACCCTCTTGCTCTCCTCAGGCTTTCTTGAGTTGCTCCACAGGGGGTTGAGTGACCAGAACTGCCACTCAGCTAAGCAAAAGTGTAATTTCAAGTACCTTGTGTGCTGTGGCTCCAGACTACATGCTCCAGGCTGGACTTATCTATTCGAAAGGATCTGGAGGTACTTGATCATGTTCAGCTACATTCTTCAAATCTTCTGTAGAACTATAACAAAGCCTGTCATTCTCTACCTTGTATTTCTACTGTTCTTGATATTTACACAGAAAGGTCCTTCCATGCTTATTATTCTGGCAGCATGGACTATTATTTCAGACCAGTTCATTGAGATACTTCAGAATTTTACTCCTATCATGAACAGTAGATCCAGGCTTTATTAAAGATAACATATGTTGGATCTACTGGAAAGTTGCAGGATTGACCTGTGCTAACAGCAGTAAGTTATTAATCTGAAAACAGTTCCAAAAGAAAAAAAAACAACCTATGTACAGTAATAAAGGTCAAATATCATGTCACTGAAGTAGTCAGAAGTGATGGCAGAAGCACATCAAAAGACATATTTGTCTTACCATGGATAAAAAAAAATAATATATTAATACACTAGGTTTAGAATTCAAGCCACTGATAGCCTACTCAAGTCTTTCACATAAATTTCATTTTGAAGGGAAAGAGTTAGAAGATAACATCTGTTCTAATTAGATACACAAAGGTAGGTATCTCACTGAACAGAGGTGATCATTTCTCTCCCAGTTTTAGGAGAGGAGCCTTTAGAAGAAAGGCTTCGCTTACAATTTGTTCAAAAATAAAGGTAAATTCAGTAAACTGGAAAAAGTAGAGAGAAAAAAAAATCAGAGACCATTTGCAGGTAGCAGAGTATTCATTAAGAGCTTGTTTAATTTATCAAACAGGAGCAGGAGAGTCCTCTCCCAACAGGGCTTATTAAATATGCAAGCAGGCAGAAAGGCTTAAGAAGAAAAAAATAGCAAAAGCAGAGAACAAATGCACTCAGATCAGAAGTAGGATATAGATTTTTAAAGAGCAAGAGGGGTTAAACAGTGAAACAAAAAAACAGGGAGCAATCCTTGTTCTCCAGTATCTCCAAATGAAAATTAATGCCTGCTACAATATGACCTTTAATCACATGTAAACTACAGGTCTCCATACAAGAGTAAGAAACCTGCCTGCCTGCAACACAGCAGAGGTCACACTAGGTCATCTCTCCTTTTCTTCTGTTTTTAAACTCTGTGAATGGACCCGGGAAAGCAGCTCTGCCCAAACACCCATATATATAGCTCAGTTTAGCTGAGAAACATTCTTGTATGGACATCTTAAATACTGACAAAATGAATAAAACAAGTCAAAGAAACAACGTTTTAGAGTGAGACAAGAGTGTAGAAAATAAAGTAGCAGACGAGTAATTATATGTAAAATATGTTAATTACATGTATAGTTACATCCATCATGAAGAAAGCAGCGGGAAATTAAAATGAGCAGTATGTTAAAAGGAGAAATGTAACATCAAAGAAACTGAAGATAGTTTAAATTGCAAGTGAAAGAGTAATGGAAGGGAAAGTAACAGAGAGGGATCCAATTGATAAATGAGATAAAAAGCTAATGGACTGAACAAACAGAAGAGATAGAAGTTGTTCAAACCAAAGTTATCCCAATCAGTTTGCACTCTTAGTTTCAATAAATAATCATTACCCTTGCCCCTGGGAGTGCCTGCAGCTTACTGCTGTAGCTTTTCAGTCAGTTTTACACACCAAAACACACCAGACATCCTCATTCTTTTTAAAAGGCTTCTTGAATCTCACTCTGCTGCAGCACTGACCAGAACAATACAGCTTCACTGGATTCAAATCCACATGTAGAAATGTCCAGCTCAGATTTACTGCTACTTTACATTTAAGCTTGATGACATAAGCAAGGTCAGCAAAACTTAGCTTGATGCTGACTTTGCAATTAACAGAAGCTTTACACTGCAGCTGGAGTTAAAGCAATGTATGTATTAATAAACTTAACCCAGTCATGCTATTCTCTATGTGCAGCTGTTGCTATTTCTCACAGGCTGTACTTCACAGTCTGGCTACTTCCAATTCTGCAGCATCCAGTGGAATAACCCATGTGGTGTATATGAAGCCACCTTATCAAAATGTCTCTTAAACACTGAAAACAAGGCACTTGGGTATTACTGCCCAACAAACAAGGTGAGGCAAGGTCTGCACACTCTACCTGTGGTTGACCACAGGGTAAGATTAGAATACATGTACTCACTGTATTTATACATCAGGGTCCCCTGTGCATCCCTGTTGCTGTAAGACTAACCTTTCTTCTTATGAATGAATTAAAAGGCCTTGCTCATTGTAAACAGTAATTTCTCATATTCAGAAGTTATCAGTGCTTAGCTAGCTTGTGAGATTTCACCCCTTAAATTATAAAGACTTGAGCATGATGTGAAGAAAGATACATTGTAAATTAAAAGGTAAAAGTTTAAGAAAAAACTTAGGACAACTACTTCAAGATAATTATTTTATAGAAAGGATTTGGTATCTAGGTTGATAAGATTAAGCAAAACCATTTTAATTTGTATATTAAATAAAAAAATGCCCACAAACAGGTAACACACAGCATTTCACTGGTTAATTCATCAGTGGCCAATTGCAATGGTGCTTGTTTCCTTACCTCCTGTGTGCCTGCCTCTGGGTCTGTCATTCCAATCACAGAGAAATCCCCATATCTGTCTCCATTGGCATCAATGGACACCTGCCCTGCAATGCCTAAAGAATGGCATGTGAGGAATTAGAAAATTAATTAGTTAAAATACTGAGCCTTTCCAAGGAAAACAAGAAAACAGTGAACAGGTTTTTACAGACTGATATGACAGGAAATCTCATCAGTCTCCCAGCATTTTTCTTGGCATTCCAAAAGAAATTGTAATTTCATCTCGGTGTCTGCATTCCTGAATTCTTAACATTTCTCCTTTTTAAATATCAAATGTGTGAGACTGGGAATACATGAGAAAAATCTAATCCAAAAGCCAGCATGCAAGGATAAAACACAAATATATTTCACATTAATTATTTACAGGGATCCTAACCCTGAAATATCTAACGATGGCTCAATAAGGAGAGTCCAGTTCACATGCTGCAGAGGATACAGAGGCACAGTTCTATGTATGCCCCACAGACTGACAAGAGTTGGTGTACCCGTATAGTCATCTGATGTGATACTGGAGGGTGCATGAACAAGGGGCACCACATACACTACATGCACCATTAAGTCCTGTATTCATTTACATGGGATTACCTGCATAATACAGTGCTGTTGGTTTTGTTTTAAAGTTTTAGACCCCCAGTTCACTTCCTTCATTTATAAGTTCTAGGATACTTTAGGGAAGCTGGGAATCATAGACTCAATGGATAACTTGTTTGAAAGCGCTTCAAGAGGTCTTGATTCCAACCTCACACTAAGAAAAGGGTCAGCCAAGAGGTCAGAGTAGGAGGATGCTCAGGATTTTATCTGGTCTTCCAAAACCTCCAATGGTGGAGACTGCACAACCTCTCTAAGGCAAGCTGTTCCAACTGTGATGGTGAACAAACATTTCCTTGTATTCATTCTGAACTTGTTTCAATGTATGCTCTTCTGTACAAAGAGTATGGCTCCAACTTCTTGTGGTGGAAGTCAAACAGCTTCTTAAAATCCATCAAACAATACCAATTAATTGTGATAAAGACATTCTAAGACTTTTATGATATGCTTTATAACCTCAGATACTCTCAAGTATGATCTTCCACTGCCTGACACCAAATGTAGCCATTTACACCACTTCAAGTCAAACAGGCATCATTATACATTCATGCTACACCAACTACATGACTAGAGAAAGCATAAAGCAGTAGAAAATGAGGTTCCCATGACTGTGCTTCAGAAGAGAGAGGTCAGACATTCAGCCAGAGTATAAATTCCCCTCAGCATACCTAATGATAGTAAACATGCTACAGATTAATACACCTCCATTTACCATATCTTTGTTTCCCTTTAGGGATGTCAGGAATGTTTATACTGTGGTCATCAGAAGATTACTGTCAAGTATCTGTATCATTATAGCAATACAGTAATCAAACAATTGCCAATTTGTTTGCTGCAGGAAAATAGAACGGATGTAACAACCACCTGGCCATGAAAGCACTGGAAGAGGCCATTACTAAGAGCTGCAATGTCCTTGCCTACACAGCAGTTTGGATTCCAGATCTGAGAGGAGGCACTAATTGGAACAGTCACCTTCCTGGCCTAAGAAAGCCAAACCTCAGTTTTTAGGAGTAGGTACTAAAATTAGCTGAAACTCAAGAATTCCTATGGGATTCTTTTTTTTTTTAATGAGAAAGACTAATTTTTAACTTT
>JAAGNO010027624.1:0-22427 GCA_033439905.1 Ceryle rudis
TTTTTTTAATTGCTTTGCTTCTAGTTCTAGCAGCAAAGAGTTTGTTTGCACATAATTCTAGACATACTGCAATTTGAAGGGAACAGGCAATATCTCCTGCCAGGAAATTATTGATTCCCTACATAGTGTCACTGCTGGAAAAAGCAGGTAGAACAGAACAACTCAGTGAGTGAATGGGTTACCTGTGATGGGGAATCTGGCTTTTTGAATGGAGCATAGTATTCAAATTAGATTAAAAAATCTGCTGAAGGAAACATATGAGTGTCTTTCTCTGGAGATATTCTACTCGAAGACTGATGTTTTCTGTTTGACTTTGTCCCAGCAGAGAAACACATACATTATACTTTGCTTTGGAGTCTTCATGTGTTTTATCAAATGACTGCTTAATGTAAAAAAATAAACTGTTGCTTGGAGCAGAGTTTGGAACCCAGGTTTTCCTGTTTCCCAGAGAGTGCCCTGAATGGTTTGGCTGCAAGGTAACATTCCTAGCCTACTAAATCTTGAATTCCTTTACAAAGGTGGAACAGCTCCACTTGAAGGAACTTAAAACACCACATTTTCTTCTACCCCACATAGTGTGTACTGCTGATAGAGCACTCTCCCAGACAGTGAAGGAAGAGGGCTTGAATTCCGTTCACTGAATACACCCTAAGACCCAGGGCTCCAAGTCCTATCTAAGTGTGCTAGTCATGGAAGCTGTTGGTTCAAAACAAAACCCCTGAAATGTCTGTCCTGTCATGCTTTAAAAGAAGCCTATAGGTTGAGGTCTCAAGTCTTAGGATTGGAAAAGATTTACAACATCATTTCTCACAGACTTTCATGGCCTTCTGGTGAACTTCTCCCTCTTTTGTGTCCCAGTCCTCCTGAACATTTATATAGGAACACTGAGGGCTAGGATGGAGAGTTTGTGACTCAAGGTGGTGTTCTCAGTCATGCCAGTATTGAGCAAAGTTTTGAGTAGAATGGATGTAACCCACAGACCAAGGCAGACCAAAGGAGCTCATCAATTAAAGAGGGAAGGAAAGCTTGCTGTTCGTCAAAGACAATCTCCTCAAAGCACAAGAACAATCCATCCCAGTCTGTGAGAAAATGGGCAGTAGTAACAGGACACTAGGCTCGATGACTGGGGAACTCTTGGCTGGGATCAAATGCAAAAATGAAGTGTACAGGGTCTGGAAACAAGGATGAGCTAACAAAGGGAGAATATGGAAATGTCATCCACATGTGTGGGGATGGAATGAGCCAAAGCTCATCTGCCACTGAAAATTCTCTGGAGATGGATGTAACAAGTACAAGGAGTACCTTCCACAGGTATGTTGGTAACAGAATGAAATACTGACAAAATGCAGTGTCCTTATTGATTGGGAAGACAATCTAATGAAAAAGGTCTGGAAATGCTGACATACTCGGTGTTGTTTTTCTCCTGCTCTTTCCAGGAAAAGTCTGGTTTTAGGCCTCTGACATCGCTATGCAAAGTTTATGAGAAAGATGTACAGTCTACAGTAAAGAATGATCCAATTCAAGACCAAATAAGGGAACTAGACATGCACACATCCCTCAGATAACTGTCCTCTTTGAAAGGTCATCACAATTGTGAGAAATTAAAAAAGCCAAGTGTCACACTTACAAAACAAATAAAAACTAAAACCCCCAAACAACAACAACAGAAAAACAACAACCAAAACCCACAACAGAAAAAGGTGGGGGAAAAAGGAAAGCCCAGGGAACTACAAGACTCACCTCAGTCCTGGGAGACTGTGGAGCAAATCCTCCTAGAAGTCACATCCAGGCATATGAAAGACAAGTCAGGGAGAGGGGACAGCCAGCACAGATTCATCAAAGGAAAACTTAGACCAGTTGACCTCATTTTGTTCTTTGATGAGATGAGGGGAGAGTAGAGGATGTCATTTCCATTGGCTGTAGCAGCACTGTCAACACAGTCTCCATATTATCTTTGTAATGCAGCCAGGGAGATATGGACTATGTGTGGACTACAATGTGGGTGAAACCTGGCTGGACCACTGCACTGAAAGGGTTGTGATTAGTGGTTTGAAATCCAGATGGCTGCTGGATACTTGTGACTTTCCTGGGGGGTTGTACCTGAGGCTGTCACTGCCTCATCAACAACCTGGGCAACAAGACTTCAAGTTCAGCAAGTTCACAGATGACACAAAACTGGGGGCAGTGATTTAAAGGCTGCAGGTCAAAGGTAGCACATAGTAGGACCTTAATAGTCTGGAGATGTGACCAGATGGCCTCCATAAATCCTTATCATGTTAAACTATGCTATTACTCTTTTCTGTACCAGAAACCAGGTTCCCAAAAGTGAGATGCTGCAAAATGAGGGCAAGATCATCTCACATAACTGAGATGAGATTTATTTGTTTCTGAAGGGCTGTATTTTGCTGAGTGGCAATCTAATACTACATTAAGGAGACCATGCCGGTGGTTAACAGGAAAAAAAAAATTACGGTGAAAAATCTAAGATTTCTGTGTGTTCTGTTAACAAATTTGATAAATAAAAACATCTCAAAATCTATCTATATAGACAGGATACAGAAAGAAACCTAATTCTCCATTCCTACAGATTTTGTTGGAAGGAACTGTTCAAGAGAAAAGTCAATCTTGTAACATTTCTGAATATAACTGCCACGAAAAGTGTCTTAAATCAACAAGTGAGGGCTTTTTTTTTTTTTTTTAATAATCTTTCAACCTCTTATTGAACTAGCCATATTAAATTGTTTCCAGAAGACATGTAATTCAAGAATGATCTGACCAATTTTGAAATATGTTTTCTTTTAAATGGTATGAATAGATCATACTTAAATGCTCATAAATTATGTTACTTTGAAAGGGGGACGTAAAACAGCAAAAGATGCTTAATAAAAAAGATTATGGTGTCTTGCAAATGAATAGCTGGCTACTTAATGTCAGCATACTGCAATGTAAAAAGTATTGACTATTCATTGTCATTAATGTTCATGGCCAAGTGAGTATTACTAAACTTTAGAAAATAATCTTTATAGCTTTTGAAACAGTCTTATTCTGGAAAATCATAATGTCTCAGTGGTTAAATGAAAATGAGATCGTAGATATATAATGGCAAGCACTATTGAATTAACTTCTAAAAGAAACTCACTAAATGCTTAATACTAACACTGGGCTGAGAGAAATGCAGCTGAAAAGGATTTCATTAAAATGACAATGCTTAATGTTTCATTTGATTTTAAGGGGAAATTTCTGAAATACTGCTATTAAGACTGGGTGGGGGAATGATCACTATCATTCTTTTATTAGTATAACCAAGGGGCTTAATTTTCCTTAGATCTTTAATTGTTCTTTCATCTTTCCTGGTCCCATCTCTTGCTTCCTAAGAACACATATTTATAAAAAATTATTTAGATTAAACCTGAAGTATCCTTCAGGTTTTAAACCCCAATATTTTTGTTTTCAAATTAGAACACCATTCATTTTTAAATGAAAGGAACAAATTAATTCCTCTGTGGTCATGGTCAAATGTTATTCCCCCACTAGAAGTATGTATGCCAATTCTACCATGAGGGCTATTTGTATCTTGAAGTTACGTCTGTTGTCTAGGATGTGGGGAATTGGCCACTGGCAACCAGTCAGAACCGTTTAAGGGAAGGATTTGCTCATCAGTTTTGAACTTGGAAATGGTGGGATTTGGACATCTCATTCATTAATTTTGTGAGTGATGACTCAAGACACACCAAAACGTTTTCTTCCCAGATTTACTGAATTGTGCATTGTATCCTTTATTTTAATGACTCTGCCAGATTTCAGGGAGACGTCTGCACAAAGTGTTCTAGACACTACTTTTTCCATGCTTAAAAAGGTAAAAATTTGAAATTACATTTTTGTTCACTGATGTAAGAAAGCCAGCTCAAAGGTGAGTGGTAGTAGCTCATGTTCACTCTGGGACTGCAGTATGTCAGGTGTAGCAAGGGATTGCCATGAGGTAGATATGTTTGCCTGGAGAAGGTGGAAAAGACCTTCTGTTAATGTAAATGAGCAGCTGAAATAAATAGAACTATGACATTTTATAGCAGATGAGTAACTGAGGCATAGCTTTTTCTCCCTCCATCGATACTGGCTGACCTAGCAAGTGTTCCCTATTTCACATGCTTTGAATGAGCAGATGTTTAATCTTCCTTGATGAAAGAGTTTGAATTCCCTTACCCTCCTCCAAAGCTGGCCCACAGTCCTTGTTTCCTTAATATATATATATATATAGGGTAGTTATGTGGTTTGTGATTATCATGCAGACTTACAGAGGGAGAACTGTACTCATTTGCAGTAAGTTCTATTTTGTCAGTATGCTGCAGAAATTATGGAGTTTCCTTGCTTCCTTCTTGGACTTTTGTATTTCTTCTGAGACTTCTAGCTTCAACAGTCTGCTTTTCCAGAGGACTATGTTAGATTCCTGCTAAAGAACAATGTTCAGACAACAAACACCCAAATGATCAGAGAACAACTTAGGAATTTCAGTAACAAAGACAGAAAAGCCTTTTATAAAAAAAAAGGATTATTTATATCTGCTGAAAAGTCTTCTGAACCTGCTGTTTTAATGTAGCTCTACACTTGCATACATTTTGTCTGTAAAGTGTCAGGCAAAACTATGGCAATGAATAAGGAGAATAGCTTCTATAATATATCATTCCCTGGGTACTCTGGGTATCCAGAGGTCTACGATAGCCTAAATATATATATAACTATGCAGTAAAATTGGATTTAGCTGGACATTGTTCACAACTTTTATGCATGAACAAAAATGAGTGCAATTGCATTTATTTGTAAATATGCCTGCTCTGAATGTAGCTGTCAGGAAACAGTGTCAGCTCATATTGTAAAATAAAGCAGGAGGTTTGAGTGCATGGTGTGGTGCAGACAACTGAACATGTACTTGTAGAAATGACTTACAATTTACAGAATGGAGCCTCTTTAGCTGCAGTTATAAAATCTACCATCTGAATTTCTGCATGAAATTTACAGATTCCAGCTACCAATAAATCAGTCTGCATTTCCATCTTCTTCCAAATAACCCTCAATGAGGTCATCCAAAAAGAGATAAACAACATTTTATGTGTTGTTGCAATGGGAATTACAAGATGAGGCATCTATGAAAGATAACTTGAACATATTATTTCTTTTTCATTCTCTAATAAATGATGACTTGGAAGAAGACTTCTCAGCAGAAGCCAGAAGCGAATAGCAAATTATATTTTCTTTATGCTGGTTATGTGTTGGGGGAGGACTTGGGATTTTTAAAAGAACATTTGAAATATCATACTGCAAAATTTGTGAGGAGCCCATTACGCAAATTTGGAATCTTATATATGGAGGAAGTATTATGTTCGAGGCTTCAGTGCTTGCTATGATTAGAGTGCTCTTTGTGGGAGTTTTGTTAAAATTTCTTCATCATGGACACCTGCCAAGCTTAGGCTTTAATGCTCTGAGACTGAGTCATGGAAGTGGGGACTGACTGCTCTCAGAGCTTGTTGGCTTGCCAGGAGGTGGGTGTGGGAGGTAGTATATAAGTAAGAAAGAAGAGGAGCATCAAAAATAATATCAACATTCTGTGATACTCTTTTGTTTAGAAGAAATAAGTCCAAGGCTTCAGGTTCTTGATTTGTTTTCCAAACTTGCCAACAAATACAGGACATTTTAGACATGTGATGTGTTGTTTCAGGTTGATGGCAGAAAGAATGTCTATGTGTTTGGTATAAAAAAGACTAGAAAAACAAGGATTAACATGGTACTGAACACGGATAGTTAAATAGAGCATCAGTCCATGATAATTATAAAATGAAATTAATAATTATGAGACAGAAATTAACTTCTTTCAACTTTTTTTTTTTTTTTTCATTTGCTAGCCAATAGAAATCTCTAGTGGATCTCTCCATGACTAATTTAAGTTTGCTAAAAATAGACTAGCCTTTCTGGATCATGTTTTATGGATCCTGACTGTACAGCCCCTGAGATATGCTGAAAATCATTAGATAAATAGAAATTACACAGAGAGTAAGAAATGACAGCATTTGTGAGAACCATTTGACCAAATCAGAGTAGTGTAACTAAGAATTCAACCTTTCTCAGAGTATATGAGGGCACTGAGCTCAAATGCTTTTTGGAGGGACAAATGTTAACTGGTGGGTTTTGGAAACAATGCTGAAAACAGGATATGGCTGCAGGATTACACACAGAGGACTGGATCCTGAAATCAAGGCAAGACAAGTGTCTGAAATGTATCCACTTCTGGATGCTAATATTCACAAAAGCCTGGCTAGCACAGGCTTCACAGATACTGCATCTCAGTTGAGAGATGAGGGAACATCAATCTCACACCAGCTCTGACTGAACCTGTCTGTGCTCCAAGTGAGCTGAGGACAAAGAAGCATGAAGTTATCCTAAATCGCTCTGTGTTGGATTTGCCTTTACCCCTGTATATGCTGCCTGTGCTTGTGCATCAGCTGACACCATCTTGCTCAGAAGTCACAGTAGAAAGCATAATCTAACGATGTCTTAGTGAAAACCCACTGCTCTTCATGTCTCATACATGCTTGTGTCTGACATACTGCAACTCCATAAGATTCAAATGTAGACCTGGGAAGCTTGTACTTTTTCAAGAATATGTCAATCTTGCATGCAAATTGACCTTTTTTGTGTGTGTTTAGTTCCATGTTCGGGTTTGGAGGTGGATGTATGCAACTGTGTAAGATGGGCTTTATTTGTTGCTGTCAATTCGCCTGTACCTAGCTAAAAAGTGATGAAGTAGTCCCACAGGGAAGACAGTTTATGTGTGTAAATATGTATATATAGGGCTTACTGTGATCTTTCATGGAGAGAATAATGAGTTTGGGGAAGAAATGAGACTGTTAACATTGTAATTTTTTACCCCATCTAGAATACAGACTGTAGATCTAGTCAATTTCCAGACCTGCTCCACAAATTAAGTTTGATCTATAAATGTTTGCTATGTACAGGCATGGGAATTAACAATGCTAAGGAAAACAGCTTCTTTTCTTTCCATTGGAAGGAGAGTAATCTAAACATGTATGTCCAGAGGGAGATGGGGAATGAGCTCAAGAACCTGACCTCAGGTCTTTATTTACATTTAGCTGTTAATTTGCTTTCTGGCTCTGCTACAACCACCTCTTTCCTAGACAACACCTAAACATGGTTGAGGTACACCATAGGAACTGTTCCAAATGGTTGGTATGAGTGAAAATGCAACAAATTTGCCTTGCTCTATCCTATTTAGTCCTCCACCTCTATTCCCAAAGGTTATCACTATCAAACATGTCCTCCTGTCAGAGCCAGGGCATGCAAAATGCTGATCACAGCTCTCTCATTTCAAAGACTTTAAATGGTGAAAAGAGTAAAAATTGTAATTGTCTCTTAAGAAGCCATAGTCCAGGATTCTGCCTCCATATTTCACAGCCCCAGCAGAGCTGTGAGCAGTGTGCTGTAGCACCAACGTGTGCATTGACTTATAACACAACATTTCATCATCCACAGGAGTCTCCCCCTATCAGCTTCTGCCTCTGCCAGCTCCCTTCTAGAAATATCCTTGCACTTGTTTAGTTCTTGATAAGAAATGGCATAACACAGACAAAATACTGGGCTAGATCTTGGACTGTTGTGGTGTGTACCTTTCCAACTGCTGAGGGTACAGAAGTGGCTTTACCACCGATGAAACTTTCTTGGGTCCTGACACAAGTCACAGCTACTCTTCATGACATTGGCATTATCGACAGACTGCTTGCATGGGAAGTAAGACTCTGGAGGGTTTCTAACAAAGGATGTGGCAGGATAAATTTGTGCTCTTCTCTGCAGATTTTAAAATACCATGGCCTGTCTGGGCTAGCTGGTTGCCTTCCCACATCTTTTGCATTTGAAGGAGAGAGAAGACTCAAAAAAAGCCCCTCAAAGCCCCACAGTTGTTATAATCTTTTTAATACCCCTGAATTTGAGTGTTTGTTCCTCTGCCTGCTTGTTGTCTGTGGTAAAAACTCAAGTGCTTATAATCGACAGTATTTCCTGTTCCAGAAGTTTTAATATAGCCTGACATGAGGCTTAATAACAACAACAACAAAAAAGTTATGAAAGGTTAAGGGGTATTTCAGGGAACAAGGAAGGACAGTGATGTTCACAGATGCCATTGATTTCATTTTATTCATGTATTGTGGGGAGAATCAAGTAAGAATAGATGTGCTACCTTGCTAGTTAAGTATAAGATTATATATATATAACCATCCATTCCTATACTGCTATGAATAACAGTGAATCTGAAGGAATCTGTTCTTTAGGGAGGCAATGCAGCAATTCAGTTTTTTACTACAGACACTGAATAATTTGGGACATGCTATTTCAGTCTCTCTTCTGGTGTTAATCCACTAGCCCTTACCCCAAGGTAGACTCTCATTGTTCTCATTTAATTTTTGGAGACTTAGCAGCTGAAATGCTTCATTGCCCCTTTCTGCGTCACATGTGATTGCAGCTGCTCAGAACTGATTCACTCAATTTCAGTAGGGAATTTTTAGGCTAAAGCCTTCATATTGCGGTTTAAAAAAAAAAAAAAAAAAAAAGACATAAAGGAGGAAAAGCGAATGAAGGGGGGAAGACCTAAAACCTCCCCTGAACACCATTATAAGATGCAGGTCTATTTGAAGGTTCTATAGACAGCAAAGAAAACACTCATTTCCAGTGCACCTTTAACATTCTAATCTAAATAAATATTGCCCTAAAGCAGGAAGGGAAATGATTCTTCCATTTGATGGTCTTGGAGGTAATTTTTTCAGTCTGTTCTCCAAATGTCTTAATTTCTTATTTTATCTTTCCAAGGCCAATTTTATCTTTCCAAGAACCTCTCGGGTTCTTCAGGTTTTTTCTTTGTCTATTATGCAAGAATGTCTCAGGGTGGAGAGCATCCATCAGCACTGGGGCAAGGGCATTTAAAAAGTTTTTTTTCCAATGTAAAGAATATCAACTCAAACACTGGATTTGGCAGGTAATAATAAAAATGAGATATTTGGCTTCCAGGAATACAAATCGCAGAAGGAATGTATGTATGGGTGTATGCTTGAGTATGTAAACAGGAGCATTATATTATACATCTATATATACTATAAAGGTCTATTCCTTCTTTCATTAGAGCAAGGGGAATTCACTTATGGATTTTATTTTGTACAACAGAGGCATGGTTACAGCAAACTAAAAAAAAACATTGAGGCCTTAATTGAAGCGTTTAAGCATCTGAGAAGCCTATTGAATTCATGGGGCTTCTTCACATACTTAGAGTTTGGCATGTGTGTAAATATTTTGCTGTAGCAGGGTCACAAGGCCTCAATTCAGCTCTTATAAAACTCAATGGAAAGATTCCTTTTGATTTTAAAAGCTGTTGGATAGCTTTGCAGTGTGCCTTTTTCATCCTAATGCAGAGTGAGCCAGTTGTACTGCTGGAACATGTGGTACACGTTAAAAGTTTTAGAGGTTGGGAGCAGTAGCAACCTTGCACTGACGTTTATCTGGATTGATTAGAAGATGTGAATAAAGAAGCATTCCCATATGGGCAGAAGGCATCAAGCACCCTCCAGAAGGGACAGCATAGAGTGAGGTCTGGCTGGGGAGTCGTCAATGGTGGCGGGAGGGTGCTGGGGGAGTTTGGGAGGAAGGCTGAAGATAAGCTTATTATTTGGACCTATCAGGGAGACATCTGCGTTGTTACACCCCATGTACACCTGGGAGTCTGGGGGGAACTCCTGCTGTGAGGAGCTGACACCAGCTGGGGAGGAAAAGCAACATCCATCCGTCTCAGAGACTGGGACTTGGCACCTGTCAGGGCCAAATTTCTGAGGAAAAAAACAACATACTGGGAGTTGCTGCAGCATAACTGCAAATGTAAAACAGTCACCACTTTGACACGAAGCCTACTGAAAAGACTGTCTACAATTGTGTTAAATTATCTTGAAGCAAACTAAATTTCTAGTACTCCATATCTGAAGAGCACTGGCACAGGCAGTGTGATGGAGAGGCAAGCAGAAAGAAACCCCTAAGAAATATGTTGCACATGTCTTTTGTACTGACAAACACTCAGGAAGCTGGGTGGGACCGAGAAAAGTGAGGTGATACTATTCCAGCTCATACTCAGTTGCTCCTAGAATGCTACTTCCAGGCATTTCTTTAGCAAGAAAATTTGCAGGAAATCTGGAGAGGGCTATGTAGTTGTAATGGGCATGGTTCAGTAAAAATGATAAAAATCCCAGGTAAATGACAACTCTATAGGGAGACCTAATTACTTGTGGCATTTGTAGGAAATAGATTCTAAGGAGTCCCAGGTGAGTAATTTAAGTAGCTAATTAAGAACTGAAACTGCCTGAAGATTTTAAAAAATTCAATATGTGGAAATGAAGAGAATAAAAATCATTATGTTTTGACCTGTTCTGTTGTCAAGGACAGATGTAAGAAAGAAGGATATTTGTGCTGCTTGATGTAGAGAAAGTCGGTTCCAATGAGACCATGAGACATTAAATAGGATTGAATGTCAAACCTCTCACTCTCTATTGTATTCAATGCAAGACTCAGTCAAATTGAAAATAAAATGTAGGGGTAGGCAAAGAACAAGAAATGAACCAAAACTTTAAAGGTGCTTGATATCCATATTTCGTTAAGGAATCATCTAGGTTTCTGTGCGTTCATTTAGGTAATTCTAGATTAAATATGATGGATAGTATAGTCTGTCTTTTTTGGTCTCCTAATGTTGAAATTCAACCTTAGGTGGTATTTGACTCTTGGGTATGTATGGCACTCCTTTGGGCTGAGCATTTCCATCTTTGTATCCTACACAGCCTCAGTTCTCATTAGGCAAAAAGCTGCCTTCTCTTCCCCTGATGAATAAGTATCCTTCTCTATTGTCCTTTCTTTTCTGAAAATGTTCTTCATCTTTCATCCTGCCTTTTCCATAATATCATCACTCAGCTGTTTCTTATTGCTTTATGACAGCCTAACTCTGACTGATACAAAACTATGTTAGTTTCCTCAACAATCTTCAAAACATTTTGCTTCAAAAGATACAGTACCATATAATTTGATTCCTTTTTAGCTCAAAGCTCAGAATTTTTTCCTGCATAAGGGTGGAGCATAGGAAGGTCAAAAGACAAATGGATATTGCTCTCATTTTCCTCTGGGCAATTTTTTAAACCAGAAAACCTAACCCAAAACGTAGCCCTTACCAGAATCACAGGAAGACTTGGCACCAATGGCACGTGCTCCCTGCCTGTGTGTGCATTCCTTCTCAGCCTCTTCCATCTATTATTGACATGGACCCACAGCACCCACAGTCAGCATCTGTGTTTTGCTCCCATTTAGTGTTCTTTCCTGTGTGCTCCTATCTGTAGCTCAGGAGCCCCTATTGTTCTGTTTTCTAATTATTTCAAGTTGCAGTTGGGTTAGATGGGACAATAGGAGGTATCTGGTACACTGACAACCTCAGATGGTGATATTGTGCAATGTTTGCTTAATTGCCCTGGTAGAATTACGCTGTTTATTTTGTTACTCAACTAGAAAATCATAGACCATTTAAAGTTTAGAAAATTGGTTGATAAGTTGGAAGATAAACGTAATAATATTGTCTATTAGAAAGTATAATCTAAAACTGCATCAACTAAAGAATAATTGTGCTGAGTGGGAGGAGTAGTCAACACTTTTATCACCCAGATGTGTTGAGGCAAGGAGGTCCAGTTTAGGTTTGAGAGGGGCTGAGATGGTTTTCCCATCTTTCCTTTGTCTCCTGGCTGCTTAAGTTACACATTTACATAGAGGTCTTGCACCAACACTGCAAAACACTGCTACAGGAATGTATAAGTAAAGCTCCTTAAAACTCTGAAGATTGAGATAGAGTTTACACATTTCAAGCAATGAAAGCAAATGAGTGGACATGGGACTTGTTCAAGATGAGGCACAGAGGACATTTCAAAGGTGGGGCTGGAAACCTTGAGTCTTTAATCCCAGGCTTGTGCCTGTGTTTGGTAAGGGAAGATTTCTTGTTGGATCTTGAATGCATGCTTAACCATTCCCAAATGCCTGTCATTCCAATCATACTTTCAGTTATAATTATTTAACTGATTAATAATGACGTTTTGTGTATGTATGCTCTTTTGGTAAGGTGAATGCTATATAAACTTCATTGCATACAAATGAGATTTATTATTCTAGCATGAGGTACTAGTAAAGTAGCTATGGGGCTATCTAGCTTTTTTGTGACTCCATGATTGGTTAAGTCTGACTACTCTGAAAAGAACATCAAACCTCATCACAAAGTTTCTCTTGACATTTCTGAAATCCCCAAATGAACTCATATCTGTTTAGGTAGTCCAGTTCACTCAAGGTTGTGCCATTAAGTGTGCTGCTGCTAAGGTAGCATCAGAACCTTTAGAGCGAAGTTGCAGCTTTTCAGCAAGGTTTGAGATCCTGCAGCATTGCTCTGCAAGGCATATGGAGTCTCAGTGCTCACAGCAGAGGCCCCTCACCTACTAGGCCTATAGCCTCACATCTTGGCAAGTTTTCATGTGGGGAAATAAAAGAAAAAAAATTTTTTCTATTTTGACTTGTTATATTAGGAATGCCAGAAGTAAGGGAGGGAAGTTATTCCTGCTGCTTGGTACAAATCCAGCATCCTCTTGGCTAATGTCCTCCTGCACTCAGGACAGCAATGTAGCTATACACTGTCTGGTGAACTAGCGAAAGCAATCAAGCCCACCCTTGCCTGGGAGGAGAGACAACTGAGATCTACAAGAGCCACACTGTGGTCTACTAAAGGTGCTTTATTATCCTCTCTATGCAGTTGGGTTAATTGGGCCTTTTTTGTTTCCTTGCTGTGCAGCTGACTTGTTTTAGGATGGAAGATCATCTTTGTAGGTGCTGCACAATAAAAAGCAAGGCTCCCCCAGCTCCTGGGTGTGGAGGAAGGGGGAGAGCAGAGAACAGGGAAGGGAAAAAGTCTACTAGCAGATAAGCATGTTGAAAGGTTTAAAGCGGGGAGAAATCTGCTTTTCTGCTCAAAGCTTACTCATTGATAGGTACTCGGTTCTTGGCTGCTTTTGCTTCTTGGATGCATATATTTAGAATTTGTCAAGCTTTATGTTCTGTTTTTGCAAATTACAATGTCAAGTGTGGAAAATTGTAAACTTTCAAGACGCTCACAGAAGATCACATCTGTTACCAGTATCTTATGTGGGCTTTTATTCAATACTGTCATCAGGAGTCCTCATGATTAAGCAATTAATCAATTAAGTAATAAATAAATTAATTAAGAAGCTTAATTAAGTACACACAAATACACATACACATACAATGTCTATCTGTTTATTAAGTTAGTTTTCTATCTATCTATCTATCTATCTATCTATCTATCTACCTTTATACATCAATTACCTGTACATTACTGACACTTGGTAGGAACCATGGAACTGATGTGACTTTTAATAAATTACTAAATTCAATCTTATTTTACAAGAGGAAATCATGTTAAAGACCTTCCTGGTCTACACTGTTGGAATTTATTGTCTCGTGCTTGTGAGCTATTTTACTTCGTAAAAACAGTCTTCAATCCTGTCAAAAAAGTTTGCCTTCTTCTGTTGCAATTAACTACACATACTTATGATACAGCAATTAATGTGTTCCCCACTTTTTTTCTCTATGTCTTTTGTTTTTACTTTATGATGCTGCATTGCTTTGTAGGGTTGTTTTATAGTTTTCACTGGATGTTCAATTCCTTGTTTGTGCTATTCTTTCACATAGCAACAAGAAGAAAATATCCATCATAATGGGGTATGGGAATATGAGTACTAAACTTCAAACACTACCAATAGTGATACAGGGAGAGGTGTTGTACATGAAATCGTTCAACCCTAAACTAGAGTTCAGTAACGTTTTGCATTTATCTGACTTTGTTACAATGTGATTTCAGTTCTTGTCATTAGAGAAAAGGAATATGCAAAATCCTGTCAGTGGAAGGCTGTGACATTTCTTCCTCAGACATATCTTCCTAGACTAAAGGCACTGACCTTTAGGATGTATATCAGTGTAGTTCCACACTTCTGTTTCCTCCCAGGTTAGAAAGCAATTCTGGTTATGAATTCAGTAGATATTAAGATGACTATTAAAAACCACTTACAAAATAAAATGTTTTTTGGACATAACAGGTTTGATTGATCACCCTTTATTTTAACAAACATTGTGAGAGCATTGTCTGTTTTTAAGCAGGATTTTTAGAATTACGTAGCACTTGTAAAAAAATTCATGCAAGTTTCCATTATATAGTTTCCATAAGGGTAATAAGATGATCTTTAATTCTTGTTTTTCCTCTCCTCCTAAGACTTCAGAGAACTCAAAGTATCCTAGTTGCTGATAAACAGCATGTCATGTTCATTCACTAAGGCTATAGTTTTTAAAGTCTGATCCCTGTATAGCATTACCAAACATGTGAAACAGGTGTTCACTCTTCCTGATTTTAGTTATAAAATTTGGGTAACAGACAAGCTTTAATTATGCTGCACTATAGTTCTGAACATTTTCAGCTATACTCTCAGACATCATAAATTAATGTTTTTCCATTTAAATTGGTGAAGTTGTATGTCCTGAAATTTAGATTCAGTTGCATGTATGTGTCTGGTGCCATATGAGATACCCTCAAGTAGCCTGCCTGGCCTCTGACTGTCCTTGAAGAAGGGTACCTGCCTCCCCCCCATAGGTCCTGTGTTATACCTGTCAGCTCAAAGGGCATCTCAGTGGCACTATGTACATATGGTCCATCAACATACCACGCATGACTGCTGAGAGCTGAATTTATAACCTTTTGAAACTGGAGAGAAGGAATGAACAGGTTAAAATACATATCTTCTGGACAATATTCGCGGACCATTCTTGCAGTGATTTTTTGAATTAAATCCACTTGTCCTTCCAACTTATATCTGTTTCTACCTGACAGACATTTCTCTTATTTTTCTTACTCTTTTTAAGTGCACTTAGTGGGTAAGTGCTGGCAAAAAGCCTGACCTACAATCACCAAGTAATGCCATCAAGTCTGATGTATTAACTGTCTTGGTTAACCTGTAAGGTTAATAGGAAGATGCTCTTAGCTAACTGTGTCATATCCTCATTAATCCATAATGCTGGAACATAGCAAAGGTTTGGGAATATACCTCAGTAGAGTGCGGAGGACATAGTAAGGATTTTCTTGCCTTCAGTGGAGCAAGAAGAATTAATAAGCTTTAAAACCACTATTCATCTTCTTCTCTTCTGATAATATATTTTCCTGATGCCTCCTACTACTCTCTGTAAGTTTTAATGTTGGCATTGTCAATATAAGAGAATAGCTTTTTGTGTCTGTTCTAAAGATTGCCAGAACCAGATAATTAAAATAACATGTTAGTACTTAAAACCTGAAAAAATCTCATTGATAGGTAGGAGTTCCTCTGTGCCCTGGGAAACTTTGAAGATTGGGATAAATTCTGAAAAGTCATTTCATCCCCTTTCTGATGATTTTGTATTATTAATATTAATTGCCACAATTATTATTTAATTTTGTCTAGATTTTTGGCTCCACTTATATCCTGGAGCGATAAATTGCAAGATCAAATTGCATAACAAGAGTTATACCTGTTATTTCCTGCTATAGGTTAATGACTCTTTGCTCTTATTTCACATGACAGATAATAGAAACATAACTTCTCTGAGGCTTTTCTAAGATATATAGTTCCAAGCTTTGTAGTTGTTCCAGTTTTAAGAGTTTTTCTACTTCAGTGCCTATTTTCTGTCATCTTTCTCCAAGTCTCCCCTAACTGCAGATTCTCATACTGCATAATACATACTGCTAAGTATTTGTTACATATTTCACTGTTATTTTTTTGACTGGCTTGCATTCCACTCTGTTTTTTCATTCACTAGTTGAGTGGTTTATAGATTACCATGGGACCTGGCTTTTGTATTTGATCTCAATTAGGGTCCTGGCAGTAGTATGAAAATAGCATGCTGAAAAACTGTTGGAAAATTGTCACCAACAATTGCCATATGTTTTCTGAGCCTTTTCTAGTTGACTTGTTAAGATTCTTGACTATGTTCAGATATTGTTTTGTTATGTATGACTGTCAGTATAACTCTGAAATGTACATGAATAGATATGTCAGCATTAGACAAAGAAAATTGCTTTTGAAAGAGTAAAATTCTGCCTTTTACTTACGTTCGAAAGCTAGTGATCTTAGTTTGCTTTAAGCACTCAAAATTATGTAGCCTTTCAGTGCTGTGACCACCTTTCCAAACGAAGTGAATACAGGTATCTTTGCCAACTTAATTATGGACTCTTTGCCCTCAACCACAAATCGGTTTTACTAAATCCCTATGTTCATTCTCAGTTTGAAAGGGTCTGGCACCTTGTGGTTGCCAGAGGACAGCTGTGCTTGCTGAGAGGCTCCATGGGTCAACAGCCTCAGGTCATGCCTGGCTGGTGGTAGATGGTGCTGAAGGGGGAAGTGTGATGCCTACTAGCAAGTGGCCAGTTCTACATCACTCTGCTCAGCAGACCCAGTGGGCATCCACAAGGAACAAAGAGGTATTTCAGGATTACACAGGTCTAACAGCAACATTTAGCTTTCAGAGGAGTCATATGGAGCCAGCTGTCCATATTTAAGCACTTGCCTGATTCATATGAATGGCATTAAAATGATTCCTTTATTTTCTCCATATCCTGCAGATGTTCTTTTCAGGCCTTGCAAATATAGTTCAACAAATATTAATGAAGATGACTAAAGAAGAACTACTGCATTTTCAAGCCCTATTTTCTGCTATCATACTAACCCCCTTTTCATCTCACTAATTAATGGCTCAAGCTTGAAAAATGAACTGTTTTTATTCTTCTCTTACGATTTCTATAAAGTATCAGTCTGACAGTAAAAACTTTTCTCTAGTTTCTTATATTAATTTCTTCACAGCCGGATTATGCCCAGTTGTTTTCATGAATGTGTTGCAGATGGACTGGACTAAGATTACTCCTGTGACCCCTGCCTATTTTCTGGAACTGACAGACAGCAGTCCTTATCTTGATAGTTAACCTCCTGCAGATGGGTAAAATAGTTTCTACAGCTTTCTCCCATTGTACTGATTCTTCATTTTTCAGACATCTCAGTAGCCATCTCTGCACCTATCCCAGTTAGGATTTTTTTCATGATCATGGTATTTCAGATGAGATCTTAATGAGGCTTATTAACCATTCAGTAACTGAACTGTCCCTTTGGTTGCATTCTGGGATTGTATTTATTTGGTTTTGGTTTGTGTTTTAGGGTTGGTTCTTTGGTTATGGTTGCTTTATATTGATAGCACAAATCTGTCTTGAGATCCAACAATGTATTCTCACTCTCCACTTCAGGGCATAATTTTCACTTCCGTTCTTCCTGTTAACTTTTCTCTGCTTTTCAAAAAAAAAAAAAAAAAAATTTCCTTCTGTTCAGATCCTTCCTGACAATGCATCCCCAATTTGTGTTATTTGTAAATTTCATTACCATATATCTTGAGCCAGATCACCAATGAAAACATTGTAGAAGACTAGTCCCAAAATACATGATTTCTGAGTAATAAATAAATCAGCTCATACAGCTGCCTATGTGTTCTGGTATTCATTAGGCAAGAGAAATATGTACTGAAATGCCTGGTCAACAAAAGCTAAATAAATGACACTCCACATTTGCATTACTTTCAATGCTGATGTCATACCAGTACCACTGAGGTCTGAGTCATGAGCAACTGTTCTGGAATCCATCAAAATCACTCGGCAGGATATTAATATTATTAATTTAATGCTTTTAATTCAGCATCTGAATGACCCCCACTGTTAAGGCAGGAACAATGAGGGAAGTCAAGAAATGCATTTTTCACAAAGCTGTAGAACATCAGTGCATTTATCAGGTATGCTCATCAGCCTGATAAAGCCTTGTGACTTCAGATAATGTACCTCATATTTGAGCACAGCAGCAGCAACAACAACAGTAAGGATATTTACTCAAAATGAAACTAATTGTTGACCAGTGAAAAGAAGTCAAATGATCCTTGTCCATGGCCAAGTAAATTACCTCTTCCACTTGATTAAAGATTATTTGAGAGCAAGCAGAAAGGCAGGTCTGACAGTTGAAGATGATTACTTTTTCACCCAAGAATGTTTTCCTTGAAGGAACTTCGACCCAGTCCCCAGATAATCTTTCCTATGTTCTGCACAACCACAGCAAGCAATGTACCTCTTGGAGCCTTTCAGATTGGTTTACTCAGCTGCACAGCCCTGGTTCCCAAGGTTTGTCTAGACAACAGGTTAATGCTGCCTTTGTTGTCCCTCAATCTCTGTAGTATAATAAAAACATCTTTTTCACTTATTTACATAATTATTTGCAAAGTAATCGGCAAGATCTGTGATTGTTTTGGCAGGGTATTTCTACTAGATATTTCTATATAGTTTAGTTGTGAGAGGGAAAGATGTTCTTCATATCTGCTACCAGTAAAATGGGTTGATGTACAGGGCTATGGTCTCTGAATATGAAACTATGAATCTTCAAGGAAGTTGTCTAGAGGTCCTCTAAAGAAGAACATATTCTGCTTATCCATCCAAGCACCCATACATCAGATAGTCAGGTACAAACTATTTATAGTAAATATTTGTGAGGCTTAGCCATTTCCCCCTTCTTTGTAAATTATCCAAAAAAAAAAAAAAAAAAAAAGATGATTCTTTACAAATTCTGCACATTTGCTTTGAGTGAAGGTTAGCATATGGCTGTGTGCATGGTTTCTTTCTAAATCATAAATTCTAAATACTACTAATAACATTGCTTCAAAAGGTTGATCATTTGCATATCAAAACCAGAGAATATGACTGGTCCAATTTACAGGAATAGTTTTCCTGGTTTCAGTTTCTCTTATGAATTTGTTTCTTCTTCAGAATTCACACAGGTGGCAACATACAATTATTTTCTAGGAGTTCTGATTTTTAAGGAAAGTGAGCTGAGTAAATGAGAGTTTGCTTGAGTGTCAATTCTTTGGAAGGTGAAAGAACAGAGAAAGAGCTGGGAAAGACAGTTATGTGCAGAAGAAAAATGGCATCCTAGAAGATGTAGGAATAGACTCACCTCACCAGAAGGAATAGAGTGGCTAGAGTAGCTTTTTCCATAGGGTAAGAGAGAAGAAGTCTTTTAAGAGAAATAGACCTTTGGAAATCCCAGGGAGCAGGACCTGGATTTTGTAATGGAGAGTTTAAGAGGACCATTCAATGTGGGGGAAAAAAATGGATTTTGGCACTGAAATACCATAGTATTTTAGTAGTTCTAGTCTCAAAAAAGGTATGTCATGGTGTGTGGAAATACTAATAGCACTGGTCCAATGGGGATTGTGGTGAGGGAAAGGTGGAACCTCCTGTGGAGGTAGCTTCACCACTGTCCAGCTTTGACAAGCAGTATGTATTACCGCTAATAGATGTCAAACTACAAAACTGGTCAGTACCTTGGTTGATAATTTTATGGGTTGTTCCACTGGAAGAAAGCATGGGAACATTTTAAGGACAGAATGATGAGAAAACTTTCTTGCTTCATACACATCCTTTTATCTTTTTCTGTAGAAAATAGCAATGTATTGTGCTATAAACAGAGATCCATGTAACAAAGAGGGGAAAATATCTGAATTCCTTCCTAACTGAATAAGTAAATTTATTGGCTACTCAACAGAACTAACACTTTTTTTTTTTCTATCCAGATTAGTATTGTTCACATGTATGTGTACAATCAAGCAAAATGACCACCCATCTAGTCAAGCACATTTTATTTATTATCTTTGTGTGAAGAGTCCACAAAGCATAACCGGCTGATAGATGTTCAAAGCTGTTTGATACTTTTCTAGGCAACCAATTCCTCTTCACAGCACCAGCCAGCTGCAGTTGTTTTTGTTTCTGTTGGCTCAGTCACAGCTGTCCTTGCAAACCACAGGGGCACACTATGTGTTCCCACCTGGGATGGGAACCCCTGTGCAACCTCATCTTCATTTTTTCCAATGGCTCAAAGCATTTCTTAATGTTTTTTCTCCTCTTGCTCCTCTCCCTGTGCGTGTAAGGATGTCTGGTATGAGTGAGCGCATGCTCTGATAGCACCCACACAAACGCATGTTTGGACATTGAATGCAAGCCTCAGCAGCTGAGACTCTTATTTAAATGTTGCAAAGTGTTCAGGAGTGTGGGCTTTGCTTTGTTTGCCGAGCCATATTTAAGATCAAGCTTTCTGAGACATTGAGAAGCAGATAAAATTGGCTGCCCTTCTTGCAATGCTCCTTACCTGCGGCACACTGTGGGTGCCACAGCCTCAAAGGCTTGTGAGGTGCCTGGGAAGCCCAGTGGCAAAGACAGACCAGAGGGACAAAGGACAGTGCTGCTTTTGATTTTCCATGTTCAGCACTTATAGTCACATGCTTTCTGCAGGCTTAACAGCATCACATTCCAAAGTTAAAATAGAATGGTTTTGTTTTCTGTCTCTAAATGTAATTTTAATACATTTTAAATTAACTTTCTTCCTGGTTACCACTTTGTAATGGGCAGGTGATACACCAGTGTACCAGAAGCCATTGTCTTGTAGTGAACTCTGTCACTTATCCAAGACTAACAGCACATACTGCATGACATCAGCAGCCCAATGACTCATACACCAAGATATCATAGGTGTGTGCCTATATCCTGGAGAATAGAAAAATCCTACGCAGACGACTTGGCTTGTTTTTCCTATCTTGTTATGGAAACTACGTGCATAGGCTCTAATAGCATTAAACAACTGTAAATTAAGTCTTTTGGCTTCTTATCAGAAGATAAACTGCCTGTTTAAAAAAGGTGGTGCCAAGACGGGGAGAGCCTTTTAAAAGGACACAGGCCGCTGATTGTAGCTGTCTGGGGAGAGATTGTGTATGTAAAATATTTTAATGTTGTCACAGCAAACACCTGTGCTCCTATTCTGGGGGAGGGTCCAACCAGTCTGCAGCATCTGACACATCTGAAGCTTGAACAAGCTTAGTAGTTTGATATATAGTAAAAAATGTATAAAAAAGGATACAAGGTACATACATGCCAGGTGACTTTACAGCTCCTTCCCCTTCTGCAAAAATAAAACTGAAGATAGAGAAAAGTATTTATAGGCAGCTTACAAATTTTGCCCCTGATAAAAGGCAGCAGGTAGTTTCACTGAAGACATCTAACAAAGCACTGATTTCCTTCAATTATCATTTATTCAAATAACTTCTTACACATCTTATTCCAGACTTTTGCCTGCTTGCCTCTTTGATCTTGCTGATAACTTTTCCATGTTGCGCTTTGTTCATTTCCTCTTCTGAACTTCAGGAAGAGTTTCATAAAGGGGGCAGCAACTGAGTCCTATCGTTACCCAAGCTCCTGGGTCTGTTACATCTATGGTGCCTTTGAGCTGTGAACCACTGAAGCCCATGGAAGCAGGAGGTGCTCTGTTTGTATTTTTATTTCTATGACAATGTGGCTAAGGATTTATTTGGTCTCTTTTCCTCAAGAGATATGACAAACACTCTTCTTGATAGAGCGACTTGGTAGAAGGAATTTAGGTTGGCATTCCTGTGGAAATTTAGCCTTGTTGCAACTTCATGCATGTTTATGCTAGTTGTAGGCATCATTCAAGTATTTAAACAGTATTTTTAATTACTAAGGTTTTGGTGGGATTTTCTACTGATGCTTTAAATGCTTAGCTGTCTCAATGGGTTCTTGTTTCTTTGGGATGTACTTTCTCGTTTTTGTGATATACTTGTATATAATTCTGAAGATTCAGAAACTTAATATTTTTAATAATGAGATTTCTGGATCTGAAAACTCTTTTATAAGCCCTGCTATATACTTGCGAGATAGGGATTAGAGTGGGAAAGGAGCACCAGAGAGGTGAGGAAGACAGATGTTTTCAAGTCTCTAATCGGCAGAAGCCTAATGACAATGGTGTTCAGGGAGGCTTTACTGGGACCCATGGACCTGTACACCTCTTGCCCTCAAAAAACCCAGTTCTAAGGGATGCAGAGGGATATCAGTGTCCATAGGTTTGTCCCCATCTCTCACCAACATCCTGAAGAGCCAAAACAAACCAGGAAAAAATCTACAAGTTCACTCGCATCCTTCAGCTGCAGAATACATTACATAAGCATAGTGATCATATAAGACAGCATAGTGATCTTGTAGAAAGAGAGGTCATATCAGGGTATTCATACTTTATCCAGGCATTTAAACAGAACATCCACTTGAGTGAGCCTGGCTCCTCAGCTGACTCAATCCAGAGTTAACACACCTGCTGTGACCTACCCTGCTTTCCTTCATGGACTTCTCCTGAGGTCTT
>JAAGNO010027624.1:22527-34459 GCA_033439905.1 Ceryle rudis
TCAGCTGACTCAATCCAGAGTTAACACACCTGCTGTGACCTACCCTGCTTTCCTTCATGGACTTCTCCTGAGGTCTTCTAGGATCCTAAATTAGGTATGTGTCTGCTCTGACACTTCCCCTCTCACATGGTAATTGCTAGCTGCGTGTGCTAAGCACAGACTTGCAGCATGATGAATAGCTGTGATTAATCCGTGATGTTAATATAGGACCACACTGTGTTTTGTAGGTGGCTTGTTTAAATGAGAATCTCCTGATGTAACACTTTTGATCTGATATTGAAAATAAATTTGGTTTGACTAAAAGCCCAGTGAAATCAGCTGAAAACTTTCTGTGGATATATGAAGTTCTATATGATAATGAAAGAAACTAATTTAAACTACTATGTGATATTTAGCTGAGAGATCTTATGTGCTTGAAATCCAGAAGCTGAGGGTGTGAGTCAGTTCAGGTATAATAAGCAACTCCTCCTTGTGCCTTGAATTATGATGTTGTACTCCATGATGCCAGGAAGAACATAAGAAATGAGAAAAGCAAAATTCTATCTGATAGGTGAAGCATCACAAGGGCAAGTATCACATACAACTATGAGCAATAAAATAGATTAACTGCCAGACATTTTCCATTTCTGGAACAAAAACGGATCACTTTTTGTTTGTTTGTTTGTTTTTTGTACAAAGCAGATATGAAATTACTTTTGTTTTAGAAATATTCATGAGTGGTCTAATCCCAGACAAACTGTTTTATCCTTTCTTTTCCTGCACTCCATGTTTTAAATAGAAAAGTGTGAAAATTTATTCCTCTATGTCTAACACTAAATAATTCAACAAAATTCTGTAGCTGCAGTGAGAGAGGATCTTGTCAACTGTTAGCTTGTAAAACTAGACTAATGAGCTAAGAACTGACTGCTTACAAGAGAACACAATATTTTCAGCATTTTGCTGCATGTTTTGTGTGCTCACTGACAACACATTTAATTCATTATCAGTATTTTTCCACATGAAAATGCTTTATGCAGATTTTTTTTTAATTGTAGCTCAAAATTCCTCATGAGAGTTGTGAGAGTGTAGTAACAGAGAAAATGTTAGTTAATCAGGGTCAGGGCCTTTATCATATCATATTATATCATATCATGTTGTATCATGTCATATCATATAACATTTATCTGTGTACAACTAATTTTCTAGTAGAATTGTTTTCTATAGCCATTGTCTTGGCTTTTTATTCACCTCAATCAAGATTTCATACAGTATTTGTTAATGTTTAGGGGTGGGAGGGAATCCTAAATAAGTTCAATGTAATTTTTCTTAGAAAATGTCCTTTGGACTTTCTGCCTTGTGTCTTTATGCATAAACAAATTCTCTTGCACCATTATCCTATGGGAGAGCATTTCTGGAATATGGAAGAAGCCTCATAGCCCTAATGGCTGATCAGGCCATGTTGGCACTAGATGCAGTATGCACACATAGCAAAACCACATTCCCAGCCCTTAATAAATTTCAGCTAAAGCTTACAAATGCTCCCACAAGTTGTAACTTTACTACAGCATATAGTGCTACTAACATCAGTAGGGTCACTTGCTGCCATGATGTTTACATATAGATTTAGGTAAATGTCATAGGACTTGCAGACACAGAAGAGGACCTGATTTGGGTGTCCAAGTCGCTTAGTACATAGGTACTAAGTGGATCGTGTCTGAGTTGGGCTGCATTTATCCAAGGGTGATACTGATGAGCCATTTCTTTTTCTTCTCCAGAGAATCAAGAAGATGAAACAGATTATTTTCTGTCAGAATTTCATCCCTGAATTTTCAAAATTCTGGCAGTTGCTTGTACCAGTCTTCAGCTTGGCCAGTTGTGAGATCTACTTGTTAGTGAATTGCTAGCTTTTTATCAGCTTCAGTTAGCATGAGAACAAATTGTATTAGTCTTCCAAGGATCCTCAAGAGAAGTGATATTTGACTGTAAGTACCAGTATTGGTACTAAAATAGAGTAGTTAAAAAGGTAAAAGTAAACGATTGGATGCCTATAAAGTCAAAGTTAAGTAGTTTATCTATCAGGCAGAACTTCCTTCTTAGTGCAGCAATGACAGTACTCCCTAAATACTTTCCATCAAAACAGACTTTTTCTATTTCATTTTACTGTAGATATTACATACATATGCAATATTTATTGTGTGTATTGTAGAATCATAGAATCATAGAAAGGTAGGAGTTGGAAGGACCTCTGGAGATCATCCAGTCCAATCCCCCGATAGTGCAGGAACACCCAGGGCAGGCCACACAGGAACACATCCAGGCAGGTCTTGAAAGTCTCTAAAGAAGGAGACTCCACAACCTCTCTGGGAAGCCTGTTCCAGTGCTCTGTCACTCTCACAGTGAAGTTTTTCCTCAAGCTGAGATGGAACTTCCTGTGTTTCAGCTTACGAGCATTACCTCTTGTCCTACCACAGGGCACCACTGAAAAGAGACTGGCCCCTTCTACTTGACACCCGCCCTTCAGATATTTATAAACATTAATAAGATCCCCTCTTAGTCTTCTCTTTAGCAGGATGAACAGCCTCAGGTCTCTCAGCCTTTCCTCATAAGAGAGATGTTCCAGCCCCTTCATCATCTTCACAGATTTCTGTTGGACTCTAGTATTTCCCTGTCCCTCTTGAACTGGGGCATGTTCATGTATGGTATATATTTCTTTCAAAGCCTATAATAATAATGTCTTATATCTTGCTGTAGAAATGATTAAGAAACATCAGTTTTATTTGATCAGATTACACTAAACTGTTATGCTCATTTTGGTGATTAGGATTAGAACTGATTGCAGGACTTGATATATGTTGCTGTTAATGTAATTTGGCATTTTACAGTATTTTTAAGCTGTCAAAAATTGAAATATTGGAATCAAACTAAGATATGTTATAATATATTATCAAATATCACCATATGGACTTACAAAAAAAATGTGTATGAACTTCATGAAATATAATAGGAGAAAAATCTGTGGTTTATAATTGGTCTTTGAACTGAAAATTGAGCCAGCTTTTAACACAGTCAATTAGAGGAAGACAATACAGTAAAAAAAATAATTTTCCTTAATAAACCTTGCTTCACTGATGCCCATGCAGGGCATCCTATTTTTAGATGTCAGGAAAGCAGTGAAGTATATGCAGCCCAGTAAAATGACCTGTTCCCATGTCTGATTCACCATATATAACTACTGCACTGCATTTTTCTCCCCTGACCCCCACTCTGAGAGCTTAACTTGCATTTTTTTTTGGCAGAATTGCCTCAGCTGAGAGCTGTTCCCATGGTAAGAACTTAGACAGCTACTCCATTGCATGCACCTTGCCATCAGGACACAGAAAAGAAAAGATTTGCAAAAATCATGTTCCAAGAATCTTCAGCTATGCTTTTTCTGCCCCTCCCCCCTCCCTTCCCATCTTGGTGTTGGTACTAAGTCTAATTTTCTTTTCTTATTTTTGGAAACAACTTTCAGACTTGAAAGACTGCCATGCACAGGAGATGTGTTTTGGCTCTCCTGCCAGTTGCATTCTGTGGATGATTAGATCAAACTGAGTGGCTGCCAGATGACTAATCAACTTGTTACAGAATAACAGGTCTCACTGGAGAATTAACAATGTCTTTATAGTCTCCGCTCAATGAAGTGTCTGGAATTTTTTGTAGCTAACAGGGTAGATCAGTTTAAGATTTTCCAGCGCTACTTGAATATGATTTATAAGAGAACTTTAAAAAAAAAACCAAACCCAAAACAACAACAAAAACCCCCCCAACATAAAACAGCTTTCCCCAAAAAAACCTCTAGCATTTAAGCATTTTCATTTTACTCAGAGTTAAAGGCCATCATTTAAAGAACACTATGCCCTGCATTATGTGTTGTCTTACGCCTCTGCGTGATAGTGGGGATGGGAGCACTAGTAAAGAAGTACTTTGAAGTAATAAATGCTTGACTTTGTACAACGGAAATTTAGAGCTCTTGGATATAATATATAGCTGACTGTGAAACAGATTAGTTGTAATGAGTTGTAAAAAGATGTAAAAATTTTGAGGATCTGGGCAAGACAATGTACAGTTTTCCCAAATTAGCAGATCTATACTCTCTTCTCTCCTCCCATCTCAATTTTTTTTTCACAAAGGGATATTCCTTCACTGTGAAGCAGATACTCACAAGTATTCCTAAAACATTCAAAATTTGGAAGCATTTTCACTCAAAAGCATGGCAACAATGGTGTTTTGTTTCCATTTCAATCTCTTAAATCAAATAAAAAAGATGAGATTAAAGTTGACCTTGATGAGTGCATATGTATATATGAATGTCTAATCATATGAAGAAAACATGTCCAGTAAGAAAATATTTTAACTTTTAACTTTGGAGTCACAGACACAAAATCTGGAATCTGGATGTTGACAAAAATCAAACATGGCGTAAGAGAAGGTATTCTAAGTAAGGGCCATTAACCAGTGTTACAATCTGCAAATAACGTAAAGCCTATATTATGTTATACCTTTTAAAAAATACGTTCTGTTTGAAGCACAAGTCATTGCATCAGATGCTGGAGTTGCTGGAGGAAACTTTATTTCCTCTGACAAACTCTCAGAAGGTTGGACTTCTGGTATTAGTTCCTTTCCACCTTTTGACCTAAGAAAAAAGTCTGGGTGATTTACCTATACTCACTGAGCATATGCAGAGGTGGAAGTATGGCTGGGATGGTTGGAAACATGCTACATAGTACACTGTGGTAGTACAGTCTGAGACTTGTGGGAGTCTACCATTTTCTCTCCTGAGCAAGACCAAAACTTATGTAGAACTATGTACCTTGAAGCATAAGGAGGACAATGATGCAGAGGTCACATGTTGAAATAAATGTCACACTTAGCTACTCCCTGTGAGCATTGTTATTGGTGCCACACCTTTCCTTTATCCAGGATAAGAAGGAAAGATGCAGTTTGCACTTTTTGCGTCCTGTGGTAACTTCAGGTAGGCTTCATCACACTTAACTTCAGAAGTTATAAATTAACTGTCTAAATCTAACCTAGTCATGCTGGTCTCCCTGTGTAGATAATAAAGAGAAACAAGATGCTACAGGTTTTGAGTCCTAATTCAGTCACAGGCATAAGCTTCCCTCCCCTGTGTTGTGGGGAGCACCTGGTTTTCCAGCCTTTCAGTGCTGCAGCAGGATGAGTGAGTGCAGCTGATCAGGCATGATTAACCTTGCTTATCGTGCTATTCAAAGTGTCCTCCTGTGCATGAGCAAATATTCCCCTGATATCAGGGCTGGAGCTGTGGTTTCTGGTGTTACTTTATGCTCCTTGAATGACTCCTCTGCAAAAAAGGAGGCAAGGCAAGGAAGTATGGAAAAACCCTTGACTGTTAGAAAAATATAAAAGGCAAAGGCTGGCATGTTCACTCACAAATCCAGGAAATAGCTGCATGGGCTTAGCTGCACTTGTTTTTGTGTTTGGATCAATTCCAGTCATGATCTTGGCCAGGAACTGTGTCTGTTATTAGCACATTTTTTTGAGCCTCTGGAGTGGAAAATAAATATTTTAAATAATATTTATCTCTGCGTTACAGATCTCTGACCAAAATGATACCTACAAAATATTATTTTCTGAAAACATAATTTAGCAGCAATTAGATTTATTTAAACACTTTCAACAACTGCACTAATGATCTGTTTTAAATATAACCCATATTTCACATAGACAATCTTAGTCTTTAGTTATGCCAAATTCAAGCCACTTTGAAGGCACAATTTTTTTATTTTTTTATTTTTTTAAACTCAGAAGCCTGTTGGGGAAAAGAAATGTATTTAGAAGTTTTCTTGTTAATAACTGGTATTATCACCCAGAGGGCACTGGTTGTTAGCAATTTCTTTCTGATCGCATAATGTACTTATATAAGATCAATATTAACATGAGATTAGGTGGAAAAAAAGTGTTGTGGAATGACTGCTAGTGCAAATTGAATTGTTTGTACTAGAACTGTATGAATAGTGTATTTGGCGTAGTGTTAAGTTGGATTGCTGAGATAGGGGAGACATTAGCAGAGATCTGTATGTGAAACTCAGCCAGAATCTGCATTTGCAAAGGTCTTTAGCTCCTGCTCAGCACAAACTGGACTGTTCTTTGAATGTGAATGTTAGAAAAACTCCAAACATTACTGCATGATGGTAATATTACTAATTTAGATACTAAAGAAGATCTGAGCATGCTGTAAGCCAAATCAAACCATACAATGTAGGAGAGCTGGGTGTTTTTGCCTTCAGTCCTGAACACATATTTTATGTTAGAATTCATACTCTGCTGCTAGAGCCCACAGAGACACTGATCCTCCCTTAGAGTTTGCTTTTCCTTTTCTGCCCTAATGCTGCAATGTAAGTCATAGAACCACTTTTTCACATTTTTAATTTAATTGCTGTTAGTGAATATGAAATTTAATCAGTGATTTGTTCTTTTAACTCAATTAATAGATCTAAATAGTCTTTTTGACATAAAAGAGATCCCTAGTACCAATATGCTACACAACAGGGTTTTAATCAGGCATTCTAGGAAGAGTGGCTAATTATAATTTTCTAGTTATCTGAAGCAATACCTTATGTATTGAATGTTGACTGGATTCTGTTTGTTTAATTGGGTTTGTCTTCATTTTCAATAATAGAGGGCCTAATTTTCATTTAATGTTAATATTCACTTTCAGGTAGGTTGCCTGTTGGATTAATTAAGAAGTGATTTATAGTAAAGGAGAATCTGGCTCACCACAGCATGTGCCTTATTATTCATCCTTAAAACAATACTGGTGACGCTTTCCCTTTTAGCTGATGTTGTGGGTAGGTAATTTACTGGGTTCCTCAGCATTTGTTTCTGCTGATATTCAATGTACTCCTACAATTTTATATTCCTCCCAAAAGAAAAAAAAAAAAAAAGTTTCTGATTTTAAAGTATTCCGCAAGTAACTTACTGCTTGATTTGATAAAACTACAAAAGACTCCAACAGCCTGTTCTTCATGATTTTAAAAGCATGTGTTTTTTTCACTATTTTGGGATTCAGGTGATAAAACCTCATTTTTTAATGCTGATTTTGAATGTTAGTTTTGGGAATCAACTGCCTGTTGGAAGCCAGAGAACAAGGGCTATGAAGAATTCTTGTATAAAGCACAAGGGTAAATAAGACTTGTGGTTATTTCCTTTTATTTTTCTAGTTTGTTCAGTCTCTAAACATAGTCCATAAAAACCAGACAAAAATCTTGTTCTTCTCACACAAGAGTTCCAGTTTATAGTTACAATTATTCTGTATCAACAGGAAATTTGGATAAGAGAACCGAGTCCAATCATGCAGATAAAATTTGGACCTATTCTGGGTAAAATTTCATTAAATGGTAGGCAGATGGAGATGAGGAGGTCTTAAACTCATTAGAAAATAATTAATTTTTAGTGATAAGGAAGTAGTGTTGCACTACATGTGTTCCTATTTAATTTCCTATTTGGAGATGATAACCTGGAAGCATTCTGAGATCTTACTTTTGCATATCTTGGTTTCTAGTATTGGGGTTTGGCTTTGGTTGGTTGTTTTTCTCACTTTTTAACTCTAACATTTGGGAAGGAACATTTTCTTAGATCCTACTAGAGCGATACACCAAAGCCCACCCACAACAGAACCCTTAGAAAGTGATCTTCACCTCTTGATGACTGTAGTCACAGATGCATATGCATTTACACCCTTCAACTGAAAGAGGGAAACTGCCTGTGATACATAACCCTTGTGTAGAGAAGAGATGGGATGAAAATGAACTGCTTAAGAGAAACATTGGATGCAGGTATAGGGGCTAGAATAAAACAGGGAACATCTATATCTGGCCAGAAAATCAGTCTTGGATCCAGGTTACTAAGTCAAAGAACAATATCCTGCTCTGAATTGACCGTATGGCTTGAGGAGCTTAAATGTGAGGTTTGATTGGCTTTTGAAAGAGTGATCTGACAAAGCTGGGGGCTTTAAAAGGAGCAAGGGCAAGCAGGCTTTCCTCCTCACTCCCACCTGAGTTAGGTGACATACCTACGTCATGCTCCTCCCTGCCCAAAAATCTGTCTCTGTGGTAGACAGGCTGGACTACTGACTTCCAGGGAGCCAGAATTTCTCTGCCTGAGTTTCTGCTTCCCTCCTCACATTTATTTCTTTTCTTGCCTGTACCTTTCAACCTGACCAGGGCACCTACCTGAGGTGGTGCTACACCATGGGGAAGGTACTGGCCAGCTCTTGCTCCCTGGGCTGTGCTCTTGGGTATGCTTTCTGCTGACTGCTTTCACTGAAGTGATCTAACAAGACGGGGACCTCTGAACAGAGCCCTGAGGCTCTCCTGTAATATTAAGCCTAAAATCAACTCATACATGGATAAACTTTAAAAACAAGCAAACAGAAAAGCCATTTCCTTGGTTCTGCTTGAATCCTGCTTCCCAAAGGTGACAGAACATACGAAAGAACCAGTAACACATTGGAAAAATGTCCTGAGGAGAAACAGAAATCTCCTTTAAAAGCTTTGCATTCAGCAAGTCGCTGTTTAGTTCCTGTGTGAACAATTAATCTTAAAACAAATATTTGGCCAAAGGGTATTGAGCTCCGGGAGGTTTCATAGCTAACTAAGGCTGAATGAAAACACACACTCACTGACTTCTTCAGGCCAGTTTCTCTTTTTCACCCTCTCCATAAAAATAACTAAGAAAAAGTATCTGTTACAATGACCCAGGTTTTGCCATTCAAATCTCCCTAAATTACAGGCTTTCCCTTAGAGACCATTTACAATGGGGTATATAATGCATGGCTGTGTTACACCCTACCACCCTTTGAATTCGCTATAACTGGTTATTACTACGTTAAAATGAAGTGGCCTGGTTCAAAGGCTTTTCTATAAATAAATAACTTCCTAGCTGGGCAGATGACTGTCCCTACCAACAGCTCCTGTGTTATCAGCTCTCTAGTTTTTAGCTCTTCAACTTGGCATGGCCTGAAGCTGCTTTGAAAAGTCTGCAAATGGCTGGCAGCTGCAAGGTCTTGCAAAACCTGATTAGGATCAGATTGCTAATCAATAACATTATTAAATTGCTGGTACTTATTCTAGTCAGTATTTTAATAGGAACATTCTGTTATCTATACTTCCTTAGTTGTATGTTTTTTTAATGGAGAAGGGAAAAGAGTGGGCATGGCTCTTCTGCTTGGGACACACAGGTTGTATGCTATGTTTGTCCTGTCATGTGGCCTATCCAGAGCAATGGAGAAGTTCCCATTGGCTATAGGAAGGCTAAAGTACTACCTCAACAGCTGGTAGATGCCACCGTATCTTGCCTATATTGTGGATTATGCTGTATGTGTGTGCAGTTAACCCCTGGAGGGTGGTAAGTCATAGCCAGGGAGTATAAAACACACCTGTAAATGCTGCTGTGCTGTGCCCCATCAGTCAGCAGAGCCCTCTGCTTTCCCTGCCTATTTGCAGCTCCAGCTGGAGCAAGAGCACAGACACCTCTGAGAGCCTCTTCCAGTGGAGGATGAATGTCAACCTGCCTGAAATCACATCCCTCTGAGCCTCCCAGGCCATCTTTGAATAAAACGTAAATGATGCCCCTGCACTAGCAAAGATAAGTGAAACAAAAAGCCCCTGAATGAATGAATTGACCAGATCAATCCATTTAGGCTGTGGGGTCTTTAGGGAAGAGACTCACTTGTGCTGTGTGTAGTAACTGACGGAATGGGCTTGTGACTACGGCAGGCTTCCTGACTCTATAGTAATGCAAATAATAAAAGGATATAAAAGTATAAACAAAATGTGGCACTGCTGGCAAACAGTGCTTTCCATTTTCAAGGTACTGTAAAAGAAAAAAACCCAAACAATCTAATTCCTCCTTTCAGTGCTAAACAGCAGCAGTACTCACCTCATGTGTCTAAAACCCATAAGCTGGCTCTCCACAAGACTCTAAATATTGAGAGATTCTTTTAAAAAGATGTATCATATTATTTGGTGTTTGGTTCGGGTTGTGGTGGGTTTTTTTTTGTTTTTGGGGTTTTTTTTGTTTGTTTGTTTTGGTTTTGGTTTTGTTTTTGTTTTTGTCTTGGGGGTTTTTGTTTGTTTGGGTTTTTTTGTTTGTTTGTTTGTTTTGTCTTCACATCTTAATTTTTAGGCTTTATATTTCAAGATTTTGTCTGCAAAGACGGGGAGGGGGAAGAGTGATCCAAATTTTTTTTCTTGTAATTGCATAACTCCAAAGGCTAAGTCTTATTCAAGCATAAAATAGTGCATTTAAATAATGAGAAAGAAAAGCCACATTGTAGTTAGGAGAAATAATATGGTACTGACAGCTGTGTGAGATCAAAACTCATGAAGCATATCCTAAGAATTCATCGGATTACCTTAAGTGTTCATGAGAATCAAAACAGTTTTTTTCTTTTTTAATTGCCTCAAGGTTTCTGCAGTCACTTCAGACTCTCAGGTGTCATTCCAAAACCATGAAAGCTGGCAATTTACCTCTCTTTAATGAAAATTCCAGTAGAGGGTGCTTCTTGAAAAATATTTAATATCATAAAAATTATTGATACAGAGATCACAATGATTTGGTGGCTTCAGGCTGCTCACTTGGGGCCACTTTTCCCATAAATCATGCTGACTTTCAAGTTTTTATGAAAGAATATCATGGAAAAGAACCTAGAAAAACAAGTTATTGCTTCAAAAGATGCTAAGAAAAATATATCGTGTCTTAATTGGGCTAGACAGAAACGGTCATATTGACACGAGTTCAATGAGAGACACAAAAACACAGTTTGGTTTTTTTTTTAATTGAACTTTGAGTATAGTTCTATTTCCTTTTTGGATTTTAACAGGCTGGGATTTTTTTAAATGCCAGGTAGGAGCTTATAACTAGTGACATCAGCTCTACCATAGTAACTACTGTACTTCACTCTGGCTTGTATTTCTCCAGTGATGCTGCATAAACTACTACAAGGAAGACAGCTTCCAAGTAATAGGAGATTTTAGCTGCCCCTAAATTACTGGAAATGTTGTGCTTATATGCCATAATAAAAGGGTATGCATACAGGAGATGTTTTGGCAACTACAATCTGCTGCAATTATAGCAGATATGACTACATCAGGCAACTAATTTAAATGAACGGCATTCAAAACACAAAGCCAGACAGTCTGTGGGGAATTTCAACTCTTCTATAAGGACTACTTTTCCCAGACATCCATGGTCTTCTCCCTCCTCTCTGGCATTTCTTTTTGATCTTCGTGAACCTGTCCCGACTTACGGATGAAATTTAAAACTAAGAACTTGACCACTTGTGGTCACTGAAAATCACAGGGCACTTGTAGTAAGAGCAGGGTTCCAGCTTCAGCATCACAGACACAATTTGCTGGGAATAGTAGTGTTCTGGGGCTCGTGTGGGACACCCCTTTGGTCAGGGCTCTCTAGGCTGCCTGTGCCCCATGCTTCAGCCTTACAGACCCAGCACCGAGGAGGAATCCATCCATCTTCCTGGATATGCTCCACTGAGCATGGCTTGTGTGAATTTGACACAATTATTGACAAAATGGTATCTTTGTGCAGGTGTATATCCTGCACTCATAACCACTAACATTTCCAGTTCTACAGGAAGGAAAGGATATTTGGTGCTTACAAGCTTCTTAAAGAAACTTTAATTTCAATAACGTCAACCAGAGCCCTTATTCAACAAATGGCCTGATATTTTGTGACTAGGTTACCAGCAAAATATTTGTTTTCCAGGATTGACACTACCTGAAAGACTTCATATATTTGAACATGACAGTGTTTTTGAAAAGTGATTTGGTGATCATTTCAGTTTTTCTTTTATATTATTTTCCTTTAAAAAAAAAAAAATTGTTTCTAATATTTTTCTGCTTATTTTATTTATTTTTGC
>JAAGNO010027624.1:42197-56902 GCA_033439905.1 Ceryle rudis
TAAATATTTAAGCAGAATTAGCCTAGGCAGGACAATAAAAACTATAATTAAGCCCAGAAAAGGAACAAAGAAAGGAGAATTTGTTTCAAAATTAGGGACATGGATTAAGACCTAAGATAGTTCTGTGCTGAGTTTTACAAGTTAAATAATCTCTTGTCTTTCTGTCTAGATCTAAGTATCCATGATTAGTGAGCAGCTGGAACAATGAGATCAGTGGCTGAAAGTAAGCATTAGCAAAAAACAGTATTTCCTTGCCCATCATCTATTTGCCCATGTCAGCAGACACACTGAAAGCATCCTCTGTCCATGTGTCTGTGCAGGGTGAGGCACCAGTCACCAGTCCTTCTGGCTTCTCAACAAGCAAACTAGGAAGTGGAAAATGAAACTGCTCAGGGCTGCCCAACGTCAAAGAGGAGAAGGCTGGTGCTCTCCACTTTCATTTCCTGAGGCTCTCACTGAGTGCGGCTGGACATATACACAAGAAAAGGCAGCTCGTTACTTTTAGATACCAGTTGTATTTTCTCTAGTCTGTTTCTGTGGCATACTTTATACCACTGCCTAATCTGACAAAGGGTGACAAAGCAGGTTTAGAGGACAGAATGCTGAACTGTAGATATCAATTTGGGAACGATAAAGTGCTTTTCAGCTTGAGGCTGTTGTGTTGTGTTATTTCAGAGATCATCTTTCACTACCCATCTGTGTCAAACAAATATTCAGAATGTCTTCAGGAGTCTGCTATCTCACTAACACTCCAACCACACAGCTCAAGCAATCTATGGTCTGCTGAAACTACTTCTGCTGGACCATCTATTGCACTGCTCCTGACCAGAATACTTTAATACTCATTCAGAAACATCACAGCTAAACTGCCCTGTCACTCGATGAGTCCACATTACCATAATTTTGTCAGGCTTTCTTAGAGTTTTTCATCAAGCAGAATTATCTGTTGGGCTTTTTTAGAATCACTCAGATTAATATTGGTAATTTAGAGAGAAAAAGGATAGTTAATTTAGGGCATCAAGGAATCACTTGTTAAGGGGCACTGCTGTTCTTCACACTGACATTGCCTGTCTGTTCCAAAAGAAATGTTGCCAACTACAGTCAAAATGTTTGTACACTTACTGAAATGTGTGGATTTTTATTGACTGAATTATCTCACAGTTCTCATTTCTACAGCGTCAGTATTTTCCTGCAATGAAAACAATTTCAAACACCCAACCACTCTGACCCCTGTTACAAACTGCACTGTTATGCCAAGGGAAAATGCTGGAGACTGCTGCCTTGAAAGCACCAAAAAGACCATTGCAAAAGGCAGTACCTAATATACTTCAAAATTTTTTTCCTGCTTTCCTTATACAAGAGGCATCTTAACTGTGGACTGAAGGCATGCTGCTTCCAGTGCATTGCAACACCAAAGGCCCTTTCTGCATTAGGATGAAAGAGGTTTAAGTAATTTCTTAAGAAATACAGGTTTTGGTCTTGCATAGGATGTGTGGAGGCACACCAAAGCTCAGTGATGAGCAGGAACCTTTGTTCTCCAGCACTGAAGTTTCAGGGCTCCTGGTGCCAGTCTATTACCTAGTGCAGGTGGTTTGTCCTCTCTTTTCTAACCATAAATGCTGCCTTGGAGCTGTCTTATGAAATTGGGGCACATGGCTTCTGGTGAGACATCCCTTAGTGAGCTCATTTTCAGCCAGCTCTGCTGGTAATCACTGTTTGCCCTGTGAAGACTGCTCAGCCCTGTGCCTTGAGAAGATCCTCACTCTTTATCCTGAATCCTTGATAGCAAAATCTGCAAGGGAACAGTAGGAGTTTTGACTGAATGAGTTTTCTAGGATCAACCCACAAATAAAGGATATTTGTTGCCTTCCAGTCACATGAAACTTGTCTGATCATTGTAAAACTAAGAGTTAAGACTGAAGCTGAGAAAGAACAGGATACTAAATTATCACTGTGATATATAGAAAAAAATAACAAGTGTTCATATTTCCATTGCAAAATTGCTCTTTTTATGCTAATGTTTTCACAATGGATCAGCCTGAAACTTGTCTGTGAATAGGAAAATGTGCCCCTTTGAGCAAATGAGCTTCTAGTCCATATGCTTGCTTGTAAAACTTGGCGAGCAGGGGAGCCTAAAGTCTTAATTAATGTCACTTCTGATATTAAGAGGCAAATAATAGAGCAGCAAGTCAATTTACAAAAGTGAAGACAAAAAGGCAATGGGGAACATTGTGTCATTTCCTATGGATTTCCATAAGACTCACAAGCAATGCTTTGAACAATCAGGGAAAGGAGAAAGGTATTTTGCCTTTTTGTTTGTTTGCAGAGTCTTGGGCTAGTTGTCCTATGTAACTAGTTCATTTGATAGAGGAGGATGTCAGTTGTATTAAGTTGCTCAACAACTTCACTGTTGAATTTATTGCAATGTTTGTTTTCAAAGAGATTTGCATATTTCATATAAAATGCTTTCAGATTTGGTCAGTTTCCAAACCATCCAAGACTCAGATGGCTTGTTACACTTTTAAAACTCAGCTGGGTTTTGTTGAAAAGTTTATGAGCCCTTCTTCTGTTCTCTAAATAAAGCTGAGCATCAGAGTGAGAAATGGGGTTTCTGACTTCGTCTGAGTCCATATCCAAAAGCTTTATCTGTCTCAGACAATAGAGATCTATGAACACTGGAATACAAAACTGATGAGACATTCATAGCACAAGGTGCTTCCTCATTTCTGACCTTTCTGTCACCGAGTCAGACACTATTTGCCAAGCAGGGCTTAGTTCAGGTCAAACACAGCCACCATTACCTTTGAAAGAAGTGGCAAAGTCCAAATTTCCAACACAGAGGCTGTTGTCTACCTGATGTCTTGTATTCCCTAAAAACCCATAAATCTTTCTCCATTTCCCAACTTGAAAGATGACCGTAAGTACACTCCAGGCTTTTTGACTGCCTGGGAATTTGAATCTTTGAGGAAATTAATGGGATTACTCAAGTGACAAGGGATTTACCCATGTGAGAAGAGGTTTAGTGGGGCTATCCCTTAACTTAGCAATGACGTTCTCCATGTGCATTGGAAACAATTCAGTTCGCATTACTACTTAACTGCTCTACGCTGTTAAGACTTAAACAGGCTATTCTTGGAGAAAAGCATTGCCTAAAATGGCAGTGTTTTTTACCCTGGTCATATATTGACTGGTTTTGTCAGAGTTCTGGTGTAGTGTCAGTACTGGAATCCTACTAAGCAGAAGCAGTTGTCCTCTTTTTTTCCCCCCAGACATCTGGTCACAGTGTGGCTACAGCCGTAGATATGGCACCCACAGCAACTTCTTGAGCTGAAATTGACAGTGTTTATTTTAATATTTAAAAAAGTAAACCTTTCTTTATGAAAGACTTTAAAAACTAAGAGAAAAATGTGGATTTTTCTTCAAAAGTCAGAATGAAATGTCTTAAAAGGCAGAAAGATTTTGTATCTGAAAGATAATTATGTTTTGAAAAGCAAAGAAAGAATGAATCAGAACTTTAGCCCAGTATAAGTATTCCCATATCAAGCAATTTCCTTATTCATTGATGTTAAGAAGCAAAACAGAGGAATGTCTCTGATTTGGTGTCTGAAAACAGAATCACTATTCTCTGCAGTATGAGCATGGCCATGCATTTTGCTGGCAACCTGTTGGGTTTTTTTAAATCTCTGAAGTGTTAGAGTACTACTATGTAAAAGCAAATATTAGTGTTTTAGGTAGATGAATCTATTTATTAAGTTTCTGCTGTGCAAATATTTGTGTTACATGGGATTTTAAGTATTTTAATCCTTTTGTAACTTTTATTTTCTTTTAAAAGTAATGTAGCAGGAACTGACTATTCTGAAAGTATTACATGAAGACAAACCAGTACAAAGACCATGTTATGAGCTAAAACTGTCAGACACTTGGGTTTCATCCGGACGGTCCCTTTTTCTGTGCATCTCAGGGCAATGGTCAGATGTCAAAGGTGGAGTGCAGCCCAGCCTACCAACAAGGTGGTCATAGCTCGAGCATATCTTGGAGGCAAGTTGGAAACTTCACTCTGAATGTCACTCCAACCCATCTTCCCAGATGCAGAGGGGACAAATCACTGCTTGAGGCTTATATGCAGCCAGGATCCTCACAGGGAGGCCGAGACTGCAGTTACATTCTCTGAGAGTTTACTCAAATTGCTAGTGGATACCCATTACCTCACAGAATGGGTCAACGTGATTAATGCTGAAGTCTATGGGGATGCTAACAGGTATTTGAACTGTGATGGCAGGGGAGATTAAACTTCCAACACCTTCCAAATTTATATATTAGCTACAATTCAGCCTCCGAGCAGAAAATTAATGAACAACCTAAGTGCTAACCTCTTTTGTTATACCATTAGATACCACTGCTGTCAGCTGTGCAGGCAGCCTTAACACAAACACTGAAACAGTACACAAGGGAAAAAGGTGTGGAGAATGACTGAAATACAGTGGTTGTTGTGTTGAATGATCCGATTACTATGGTTTCCGAAGTAAGGCTACATCATACCAGGAGGAGGCAAGGGAAAAGAAGCAGTGGCAGCTTGGCAAGAACCTCCTCTTAAAGCAGTGCTTTGTGCAGGTTTGTAGTACAATTAATTTCTTTAAAGAGTGATGTCATTTTGATAAGCTGCCCAGGGAAAGGTGGAGGGTACTGAGAAAGGGCTACCTGGGCTGTGAGTAAAGTCCCACAGCTGGCCACCCATCTGGAGCTGGGGGTTATCACTGCTGCTTCACCAGCACCTGCAGCCAGGTCCCCATCTGGTGCCAGAACTGCATGGTGTGATCCTAGTCTTGTCTGAATCCATTTCTGCAATACTTTGTTCAGTTGTCTTCAAGCAGCTGCTTTAAAATTGTTTCAGAAAACCAAAGTAAAAACCTCTCTAGAGTGAGTGGTTTCATTCTCCTGGATCCCAAGGAACACAGGGGGAGAGTGAAGGAGTTGGCTGCAGCGCAGAGGCTGTGGTGCTACTGGCCAGGCTCTGGCCTTGTGTTGGCCCCCAGACCTGCTGTGCAGCTCTTCTACATTGCTGTGCAACCAAGAAGCCTGAAAAAATTCTCAGCCAGACTGCACAGTTGTGAGATGGATGAAGAATTTGTTTGTCTGCCTAAGATCTGACAGAGTTACAAACCTGACGGTACACCCCTCTCTAAGCTGACAAGGCCTGTATTTGATTAATTTTTTAAGGGATTATCCATACCATTAAGCAAAATACACAGCAGTCAACCTATTTATGTCTGATTATAGCTTTTCTTAGACCACCTGAAGCATGCAATAATTGCTCTGAAGTGCATTCCCTGATGAGCCATTTATTGTGTTTCTACAATATAAAATACTTATGAGAGAATACCTAACAACAATATCCAAGAGAAAATGGACATTAGGGTTCATTTTTTGTGCTGGCACTCTTTAATATACACAGTTTGCCATTCTAACAACCAGTCCAAAAGCTCCAGGTCCACTGAAAAGCTTTTAAGGCATTTTAGCTTTTTTGGTTAAAAACTGAGCACATTGATTTTTACTTCACAGCTCCTTTTTTTTCTTCTTAAAAAAAAAAAAGAAAAAAGAAAAAAAAAAGATATAATGCAGACACGTCGTTCTACAACACTCATTATGACTGTCTCTATTTTGGCATACAGTTTGATTTATGTGTTATCTTTTCCCATCTGTAAGGTATGGTTTGTTTTTTTTCTTTACACACACAATCATATTACAGAAAACAGAAGGATGATGTATGATTTAGTGAGACAGAATGTCAAGGCACAGTAAACATTAAAAAAAAAAAAAAGGAAAAGGCTTAGCAGAATAAAAGCAAGAGGTTTTTGTTTTGTTGTTTGGGTTTTTTTTGTCTTTGGCTACAATAAAGGGCTTTGACATGTGGCTGCCATCCATGGGAATGAAAATACTTAGCCTGAAAAATCCCATAGAGGACTGTATGACCAATTTCAAGGCAGAAGAAAAAAAAATCTTCCAGAAAATAGGCAAATGAGCTGTTTGCAGTGCAACAAATGCCTACAGTACTAACATGAATTGTGAAATCACTGGCTGTGACTGATCAGAGTTCATTAAAAATAAATCTTGGCCCAGCAGTTTTAATAAATGGAATGACCAGTAAAGACTTCAGTGATTCACTTTTTCTCATGCAGAAAACTGTCTGATTTTGCATTTTTCACTCAGCTAAAGGATTTCTGCTGAATAAAACTGATTCTGGCATCTGATGTAAAAATTCTTGCCTTTCTGGGAGCAGGGAGAAGATGGGAGACAGCAGCTTTGTCAACCCTTCAGAGCCTTTCAAATTTAACTTTTTCTAGAATTTATTTTGACATATAAGACTTTGTGAAAAAAAAAAAAAAAAAATCAAAGCCACATTTTCTGTTCTGCCTGCCGAGGAAATTTTGAGAACACGTGTAAAAGAGGGTTCTGCTCACTCCCATTGAGGACAGCTCTGCCTGACAGCTGAAGGATCACTCATGTGGATCTGAGTCTTATATTGGCTGGAAAACTCACCATAGAGACTGAAGGCAGAGCAGTTTTGGAAATGGAGATACTGTAAAGCCATTATGTATGCATCTCAGAGGGCCAAGGAAGGAATGGATTAATGACCTGGCCTGCAAATACGGTCTGCATTTGACTTTCCTCCATCACATGTAGTTGCTAGGAAAATTTGATGAAAAAGGCCTAAGAGTTACTAGCTCTGTACTGCTCAGAGGTACAAGCACCAAGGTGCTAATGCTGCCCCAGATGTTGGCTGCTGAAGTGCTCAAACTTCTGCTTTGGGTGGAGCTGCACTTACCAACACTGGGCACAGCCTAAACTCCTACAGTAGTGCTACAGGTCTAATCTGGCATCTAAATCAGAAATCCAATTGAAGCCTGCTGGTTTTTGGTTCAGGAGAAGGGGAGAAAATGAAGATGCATAGGCACAGCGTACAGGTGAAACAGTCACATGCTCCCTCTGCATTTTTGCTGTCATTGTAATCTTCTTCCTCATACAACAGCAACATAAATGGTCAGACTCAGTTCCAGAAGACGTTAACATGTCTTCTTATTATTTATGGCACACAGTGCGAAACAAATACGTCATCTCCTAATGCTAGCATTTCTCTGGCACTAGGACACACAGAGCAGTGAGAGTGGGTGGACCTTGCTGGTACAACAGAACTCCAGTTACAGAAAAGCTATCCAGAAAGCAGTAAGTGAGAAGGGGAATGAACATAGGATTATTCTTTCCCTCCTCCCCTTCCTTCCTTCCTTCCTTCCTTCCTTCCTTCCTTCCTTCCTTCCTTCCTTCCTTCCTTCCTTCCTTCCTTCCTTCCCAATTGCTGTCTCCACATAGTCCCAAGTCTGGTTTTATCCTTGAGGAGTAGCAATCTCTATTAGAGCTCCTCTGCTCCTGTGAACATAGCTCAGGAAGCCAGATCCTGAGAATTATGCTGTTCATTACAGCAGACATTTATCAGTAAAAATACCATCAGCAACAAGCTCCCCCATTAAACTAAGCATACAGAAGCAGCAGAATACTGACACGGCAAAGATGACTGCTTTGAGCCAAGATCACACAAGCTCCTGTCAGCCTGTATCAGGAAACTTCCACTGATGGATAGGGCTAGTGACAAATTCACTGGGGAGTTAAAGAGACAAAGGTGTAGTTATCCTGGTCTAAAGCCCAACAGTGGGTGGAAAGTCACACACTGTTTCAGTGTGCTTTGGATCATATCTGTAAGTGGGGAGGAGCAGGTACAGAGTACTCTGTAGACCTGCCATAGGAGCCCTGGATTTTGGGGAAATCTCTTTTTTAAACCAAGACACTTTCTGTACAAGGACAAACTCAGTGTGCATGTGCAAGAAGAAATGAAGCCTGGAGGGTAAGGGTCAGTTATACCCTAAGGAGAGACACTGGCTAGAATAAGTGGTTGTAATAAAGCCATAATGTTTACTTTTCCTTTGCTGCAGCAGAACACAGAGCACCTTCATGAAAGGTCCTCGGGGTTAAATAAACTATACTTAGTCAAATACTTTACAGTTAAAACCCAGGGTTACTCCCGCACATGAGATCCCATCTTTGTTATTCTCCTGCTTATAATAACCTCTGCAGCTTATTTCTTTGCACCTTGTATCTCTAATTAAAAAAGGCAAATAAATGAAAGGCTGAAGTAAGACTGACACATGTCAGTAAATATATTAAGGGTTTGTATGTTTTGATGATCTTTCATGACTGGGCTTTCTCATGTACAAGGTGTTGGGCAGGAACCAATCCTACAAGCTGCCAGCACATGCCCAGAGGAGGACATCACAGACTTTTTTTCAGGATTTCTCTTTTGAAACTTGATTTTGTTTACTATTTTCATTCATTTTCCCAAAAGTGGAAATATGATGACTATTAGAGGTTATATCTTATAGAATTGATAGTAGCAGCATGCTGCAATAATTTCTGTCCTTTAAGGTAACCAGAGCAGCTTTGTGACTTTTTTTGCCTGCAGTGCCTGTAGCTGTATGGCCTACTGCCTAAAATGTTCCCCCTCATTTTGATATGATAAAGATCCCTGTTTACCCATTTTATAGGCCTTAGATGAAGGGCAGTCCCAGTTTATCAAATCCAAAGAAGATTGTAGGGAGGAGAGAGCAGCACTGCTGTGTTTTTCCACACAACGTGTTACGGTAAAAAGCACTTCCCCGCAATGTTTACTGACAGATATTCAAGGCTTGGAAAAAAAAAACCTGATGATGGCTCAGCTGATGGCTCTACCACCACTTTTGAAATAAGTGTTAGTTCCACGCTCCTGAGTTCATGAGGGCAAAGAAACAGCAGGGGGTAAACAGATGAACTGGGTAACGATGGGGAAGAAGAATAGGTCAAAATAAACCCTGGTGCTGACAGGGCCAGCAGACTTAATATCTCCTGGGCAGCAAGGAATTAAAGAAAAAAAAAAAAATAACTGGATGTGAAAGAGCTGCATCAGTGACCTTCAAATGGCTCTCTGTCTCTGAAGTTAAACCAGCACAGAAGTCCAAATGTCCCACCAGGTCTCTTTGGACATTGAGTATTTAGTTATCACATACGTGCCCTGACAGTGCCTGGGAAAAGCTGGGGATGGATATCCCTTATCAGGGCACTGAGAGGGCATCTGTGAGGCATGGGCCATCCCACAGGAGGACAGGGACTTGTGCGTTTGTGGAGCCTGTACATCTGTTGAAGTACAGAAAGGTGTCCAAGGGGTCTGGATTACACCAGCAGGAGGTTTCCCATTAGGTGATCCAGTCTACCAGTCCTGTCTGTGGCTTGGGGCATAATCCTTCCATGGATATGAGAAATTCAATGTGCAAAGTCCAGATTGTCATGGACAAATTTGCTGATATGAAAAAATCACCAAGATGTTTGAATACTCTGATGCCAGTGAGAATTCGGCAAGCAGTTTGAACATGAGATACTGCATGAGCTAGGCATGTCAGCAGTCTTCAGTCGCTTCTGAATTCCTGGTCCTCAAATAGGATTGGTTTTGTCTGGCATAGCCTGGATTTTCCCTGAGGCTACTAAAGTTTATCCAGCTATAGCCTGAGAAGTATTAATCTAGAGCAATGAGACTTCTCATTGTTGCCAGTTTGTTTGGTTTGGGGTTTTTATAAGGATGACAGAGGTATGTGTGTAGGAACTGGAAATTCTGGGAGTGTATCCATTTCAACACACTGTTGGAAGGTGTTTCACTGCTTGTGGGCAGACTGTAACAACATGAGGATAATCCCTTTCTGTGTTCGCTTCCTTCTCCTGTCTCAGGCAGGCAGGAATGACTGGAAAGACTTTTCAGAGTCTTTCTCAAAATTTTCCTTGCCTTGCCCTGCCTTGCCTTCCCTTCTTTCCCTTCACTTTGCCAGCTCAGATATCTATTAAACAGTAATAACGTTTATTTAATCTGAGGTTCAAAGTAAACTAGCTGTGCTATCACCTTGTAAATATCCCTATCTTCTCTCACAGCGTGGGAGTACTTGTTTACTCACTGAAAATGTTGCAGTGTTTTTTATGTCTATTTAAAAAAAAATAAAAAAATTAATCAAAGCTTTAAACGTTTACCACCAAGTAGCATTCATTTTTGTAAAGTTTCATCCATATCACAAAGTGATATGAGCAGCAGATTGTCAAGGACAGGAACTTCAATATAAGACTAGCAAGCAATGTCAATTTTTATCTCTAATAATCCTTAATGTTATCTGTTTAAAGATATGTAGTTTCTACGTTGTTATTGTGGAAGATGGATTAATTCAAAAAAAGTTAGCAAATTGTGGGATTTTTTTCTATGTGCAACATTTTTTACAGATAATGTTCCCTAAAAGACAGGCAAAGTTTAAATATTTTCCTTTTCTACCAGTGAATCATCTGGTCATTTGGATAGACTGATCTAATGGGAATTCCAGTAGCCTGGGCTCTGTATACCAGAGAGAAAGAGAGAGGTGAATAACATGAGGGTGAGTGTATCGTGTGTGCACGTATGCATCCCTTCTTTCACATGTACATCCAATTTTGACACATTAAAGCAATACTAGACAGGAGTCTAAAAATTCTAGACGAGGCATAATTCATCCCATTGTCTCTGTGGCTGTGGAGGTAATTGTGATGAATGGTGTTAGAAAAGTTCCTGAGTTTTATGGAAGCACTTTGGCTCTACTTTTTTTTTTTTAATTGAATCCTTAGCACTTTAGTAAAGGCAACAATGTTTTCCCAGGCTGTACTGGAGGAAGAATGTCTCAAAATGGAAAAAGTAAGTACAGTTTCCATGATTTATGCCATTTATTCTGCAAACATAATATCTAGAGCAGAACTTTGGCAGGTGTTAATCAGTATATTTTTCTTCGCACCAGTAGAGCTGCTTCAGCTTATACCAGCTGAGAATCTGGCTTCATGTATTAAATAAAAACGTGGGTCTGGCTTCCTGATCTTTTGTAGTAGACACACAAAACTGTTCGTTATTGAGCTGTGGGCTTGAAAAGCGATCTCACTTCTCTGCATTGGCAGCAGGCTGGAGAAATGGGGACATGGTGTGCTGAGCTCCTGGGTAGAAGAAATATTTTCTTTCAAACCATAATGACCTTTTTGGCCATCTGAAGGAATATGTTCAAGCTTCCTTGGCAAGCAAAGGTGGAACACTAGCCAGTTACTACATGAAGGCTTTGAAGATGGAGGGAATAACAAAAAGGGGGGAGATATTCAAGAGGAAAATCTTTTGTTCCCAGATGGGTAGCTAAGGGGGAGCTATTCATCCCTCTGCTTTGGAAGCAGAAACACAAATTGACCTGATATATATACATCAAATCAATACTTTTTTTTTTACTGTTCTGTACCTCATATGTTGTGTCTGGTTTTTACATGACCACAAGGTTTTAAAATAGGTCCAGTTAGCTCCTGAGAGTGATTTCAGGTGGTATTTCTGATCTGTAAATGTCTCTAGACCTAGCTCATTGGAAGATAGTGTACACTATAATAAGTAAATAAATTGAAACCCTGTCTGATATTCCTGACAATGTGGGAAGAGATGGGACATAATTTTGGGGAAGAAATCAGAGAAAACAGGAACGTCGTTTTGGCAGAAATTATACAGATGCACATAAGTATTACTAATAGAAACTGTCATTTGCAAACAGCAGCTGCTGTCATAAAACAAACAAACAAACACACCCCCAAAAACACCAAACAAACAAACAAACAACAACAACAAAAAAACCCCACAAAAACAACAAGTGAAAAAGTAGGTAGAAACTAGAGGGAAATTGGGGAGCTACAGAAATATAGCACACTGGTTTTTTCTGATCCTTAAATAAACTTCATTTAATCAAGATGATTACTCAGGATATGTATAGAGAAGTGCTGGTTCTTATGCACTAAAAGAAAGATTCTCATAATGTGAAGCTTCTGTGAAATCTTAAGGTCATCAAAAAAAGTGAACTTTATGTAAAAAATTTTGAGGGAAAAGATATGTAAGCCTGAAGAGTGAATGTCAAAGTCTGCCGTCCATTGACTGAATGCTTAGATGTTGCAATTGCTTGTTTTGGAAGGAATACATGTTAAAGTATACAGAGCACACTATTTTAAAGATTAGATCTCTCCTTAATAAGCAATATTTTCTTACTCCATAATTTTATTATACCAAAATGATCTTTAAATGCTCTTTTCTGTTATTAGAGTTTGACCTAAACTCTTAAATACCTCTATTATGTCCAGTGACCTCATTCTTACCAGGTTTTACAGGTCAGTAGTGAATTAAGCATCCAGCTTCCTGCTAATTAATCCTATTTAGTTAAAGAACTGTTTATCTTATGTCCATTAAAAGGAAGTTTTTACAGGATTGGCACCAGATTACTGCTATGAATTAAAACCCTCCATCCAACTTTGAAACACAGTACAGCAGAAAGGTAGAAGAGCAGAAAAAGAGGTCATCACAGAAATGCTGTCATCTTGTTCCTCAGTGTTTCCCTGTGACGTGAACGACCAGAGTTATTTCAGCACACAGATGGCTTTGAAATTACACAGCCCCCAAATTGTCCTGCCTGGCAAAGCTCTGCATTTTGGTACACCAGAATCCAGGTGTCTTGTCAGAAAGCCAAGCCCCCAGTTGGTGTGACTGCAGATGGGAGAGGCAGATGAAGCCAATGGTGTATTTGCATACGTGGTCCTTGTTTTACTCCAGAATAGCAGCAGCCTGACAGAACTGAAACCTGCTGTGTGGCAGGAAGCCTCTATCAATATAGCTGATACTGAGATTGCACAGATTGCTATAATTCTGAGGCCCCAATGGGGCCTTTTCTTTGTCAGGTTTTGAAATCAATGGGTTGCATTAAATATAATGGAAGGTGAGCCCTCGTGGAAAATACCTGTGAGTACATAAAAGGGTAGGGCACTCAATAACTGTAAACCAGATAGCAGAAATGCATTTGGTGGTTCTAGTCCATGCTGGGTGAGCTATACATGCACCAATATGTTCATAGCTGCTTATCTGCTTCTCTTTTATTCTTTTTACTTTTCTTTTTGCTTTTAAGTCCTCGCCACCATTGTCTTTCACTACTTTATTGTTTGGTCTGGAGTGAAGTGGACAAAGTCTGTGACAGGCAGAGTTCACCCTGCCAACAGGCATATCTTGTGAACCAGTCAGGGAGGAAGAGGAGGAAGGTGAAGGAGGTGTTTATAAATGGGCTTACTTTTACTGATATTTAGGTACCACATGAAATTTTTGGATCTACATCTATGAAAAGTACACATTTAATAGGACAGCCACCAGCATGGGAGAATAAGATTAGCTATTCCAGGGATTGTTGAATGATGGGTGTATTTTCACCTGAGCTGCTTGATATAACCTACCTTTGTGGCTACTGTGTCACCCCATCTAGAGTGCTTTTCTGCCAGGAGCTGCTAGCACCCTGGTACTGGCAGTGGCTGACTACCCCAGCTGTGGTACTTAGATATGAACAAAAGTTGGGCAGATGCCGCTTCCAGGATGCTGGTAGGAATAGGCAGGGACTGTAAAGATGGGTGTTCACTCTGCTCAGTGTGGGAATGACCAGGGTTGGGGGAAGCCCATAAAAACAAAAGAATTAGAAATGGAATCATCTATGCAGAAGGTTTATGAAATTGGGGGGTTCTCCCCTAGGAGCACTGAGACATTTTTGTCTGCTGGATACCACCAACAAACCAAACCACTCATGGTTTGTGCCTCTCCTTAGTATCAGAATAGCAAATCCTTGGTGGATATTGCAGACATAGCAGAGGAAAAACTACCAGATATTTAATGGTAACTGCTGCATTTCTACTATTTGGGCAGTTTAGTTTTAGCATCTCAGTCACTAAAATAAGATATATATACCTTAGCTAGCAAGAGGAACAAAAGGGGCAATTTTTAAGTAAGAAGGACTATGCTAGGCTATCAGCTTCACTAAAACCTGTTTCTAACAGTTAAAAGTCCCTCATTTCCCATCTGAAGAACCACAGCCTGCTAGAGAGTGACCATGGGCTCCAAGTACATGCCAGGTCCAGGCTTCAGGAAAGTAAAATCAAAAAGTAATGAAGAGCTCTTTAACTGGGTTAGCATCAGGCTGACCATAATGTACTAATTCTTTTAATGTGAAGAAAAGCTACCAGTGTATGACTGCAAAATGATACATTAAATTACACAGGCCTTGTGATGAACTGCTAATGTTCTAAAGTGTCAAAAAATTGTTTAAAGAGACTCTTTTCAATAGCACAAGAGATATGTGAAGCAAATCTCCTTCTGCACTAAATCTTCATTGAAAGACCATAGAAAGTCCCGTTTCTTTAAGTAGGAATAAAAACACACACAGGAAAAAAAGGCAATGAGTAAGAGGGACTTAGGGTAAATGAACAGCTTCTTCTGCCATGCTGCCATGTAGTTTGTCTGGCCTGGGTCTTCTGGCTGCAAATGTCTTCCTCACTAGCAGGTACAGAAGGATTATTAACTGCATTTAAATGTATGGAATTTATCCAGAGATAAAAGGGAAGAATCACATATATTCTGGGGGAAAAAAAAAAAAAAAAAAGAAAAAAGATTGTGTTTTACAAGTATTTTTGGTCTGGTGTTTTAGAGTTCTCAAAGGCTAATGAAGTGATTTCATAAACAGGTTGAATTCTTATACACAATACCCACATCATTTTCAATGTCCCATCTTTATCTTTTTGGA
>JAAGNO010027625.1:0-14047 GCA_033439905.1 Ceryle rudis
GGGCGCGTGGGGTGGGGGGGGACGGGGCGCGGCGCTCTGCCCTGCCTTTCCCCCCCCCCCCCCCCCACCCCCCCCGGGTCCGCGGGGCCCGCCTGGCCCCCCCCCCCCCCGCGCGGGGGCCCCGTTCCCCTCGGCCGCCCCCCCCGCGCCACGCAGGCTCTTCGCCACCCGCCCCTCCGGGGCTTCCTCGGGGCTCCCTCCGGCCGCCACCAGGCAAGGTGACCTTTCGCTTCGGCTCCGACACGCGTTGCGTGCCAACAGGTCTCCTCTCTTCTGTCTCCTCCTCCCCGCGATGCGTTTGCTTGCGTGGAGAAAGAGAAGGGACAGTGTCCTGAAGGCTCCTCCCCGCCCTCTCTTGTGTAACCGGGCGCTGGGTAAAGAGCCCCCTCCGCCCAGCCCCGGCGGGCAGCATCGCCCAGCTCGCCTCCCTGCTTGCCGCGCAACCTTTGAGCTGCCTCCCGCTCTCTCGGGGCCTCTCTCGTCCTCCCTGTTGGAGAAAATGCATCTTTTTCCAGAAAAATTGAGCCAGTTGTTGGTGAGATCCCGGTTTAGACTTTGATTCTCATCCTGATAAGCACTTACTCTTCCTTCATGATAAGAAAATTAAACCACTGCCGTAGAAAATAAGTGATCTGTTTTTCTTTCCCTTGGATTTTAACATTACCAATGTAATCACCTTAAAAACATTTGAAAGATTCCTAAATAGGTTATTTATGTTCATCAGATTTAGGTTAAGCAGGTGATTGACTTTAAATTATTTACAGCTCTTACGAGGACTCAAGGCATGGAATTGTTCGTGCACCGGGGAGTTTTAGGCACTGGGGTGCCAACTTGTTCAGTGCCTCTGAATGTTTCTTCAAGATCTTTCCTCTGCTCTGGCTCCTAACACCTATAGATTTCTTTTTTTATTATTATTATTTACTTATTTTTTTAAGGGTAACGTGGCAAGGATTATTGTGATCGCTTGTGTTTTACCTTCAGCTTTCCTGTCAGTTTTATCAGAATAAAAACCTACAGTATGAGGTGGTGACCCCACGTGTGCAAACACTTGGTCTTTATTCTGAGGAATATGACTGTTGGGTTTGGAAAACGTTGAGAAATTTTATAAAGGTAAAAATGCTGCCTGTGTTTAAGGTGAATTTTATTCAGCTGTACCTTCCCTGCGTTCTGTATGGTGCTTATGTTTCGGTCTGGGTGTCGTCACCGTTTCACTTCTCAGCCTTTAGAAGAAGCCTTTCAAGACTTGCTTAATCCTGCTTATTTTACTTAACTGTAGTAGTTAAATGTTTTCAACAGCTTTTTATGATTATTACTTTAAAAGAAATAAAGGGCGGAGATGTGGGTGCCTAATAGCAAGTAAACTTTATTATGGGAAAATCCCAAATCTTAATATAGAATTTAAATTGTAACTCTTGAAGTCATTGTTTTCTTCCGCTGTCAGATGGAGCCGAGTCTGACCTCCCTCGCTGTTCTCCCCTGTGGAACTCTTTCGTATGGTGGTTTAGGGAGGTGTGTGCTGTTGGGAGGCTCTGCTAAACGCAGAGCTGATGCATTTACCGCGTCCTAACCACAAGACACGGCCCGCACGCTTTTTTCCTTGCTGTAATAACGTGCTTGCTCCTGCCCTTGCAGAAGCCAGTAGTAGTTTTGCAGTTCACTGGTTAAAAGCTTGAACAGCGACTTCAGGCTTTTTATGGTCTGATTACCACGATAAGTTGAAACACAAATAGTTGGAGAAGAGCACGAAGGGAAATGTTGACAGGTATGACCAGGGCCGCTTGTCTAATGCAGCTCTTTCCCCTCCTTGTCTCAGTAAGCTGCGCTGTCGCTGTTAAAACCTGCCGGAGTAACTGTTGAGCTGCTTGTGCGGCTTGGGATTCCTTCTCCCACATACACCCTTCCCACAAAAGGGCTTTGGGTAGGGCGAGTTCTTTCACAGATCTCATAAGAATTCAGAACTACAGTTGGAAGCTCGGGGCTGTTGGAAGCTCGGGGCTCTTTAGACCAGGCTTCCAAAACCAGAATGCTGGCAACTGGGAGAAAGCACTGGTAGCAGAAGTTGAGGAGGCCAGTACAAAATTGCTTCAGATCAGCATGGAATTTTAGTCTTCCCTTTTCTGGGAGAGGATTGTAGCTTGGCCTTCTGGATTATTGCAATAAAATGTGTTTTGATTAGAGAAAGGCTGCAAAGACGAATGAAATTTGCAAATGGGAGTGTTCTGTAATTTTTCAAAGCTCTATATGAAGCCGGTTTGAGACTTAGAGGGCATGGCATAAAACATTTTTTTAAGGTGCAAGTCAAGATGAGTGGTTTTACTGCTTTTTGGATTGCTCACAGTGATAGCAGTATGGCCCCTCTGCTGAGAGTCTGTAGTTGACGCAATCATTGCCTTGTTTCTTTTTTGTTTCAGAGCAAGACTGCAATTATGAAACAGGAATCCAGAAAATGACACACACGCGTTAGTTGCCCTCTTCTAGGACAGTCATGTTGGAAGGATTGGTAGCCTGGGTCCTCAACACGTATTTGGGCAAATATGTCAATAACCTGAACACTGACCAACTTTCGGTCGCTCTTCTAAAGGGTGAGGCTTGGTGGTATTTTCTGTAGAGTTTTCATACTCTGATATTTAAAAAAAAAAGAAAAAAAAAAAGTGTTCTGTTTTTGTAATACCTGGAAGGTGGAATAAAACCAGTCACTTAACAGCACATTTAATGTTTCTATAAACCCTTTTAATACAGAGTTTTCTGCTAGTACTTTCCAAGGAGCAATCAATTCTCTTGTGTTCCTGTGTTGCTTTTTATCAACACTGTTAAACCAATTTGTGTGAAACTCTCACACGTGTGCTTAGCCTATTTTATCAGCACGTTGGATTCGTATATTTGGGTGTCATTTTTCTTACTACTGTCCTGTCGAGGGACTGTGGCAGAAAGTATTCTATGGGCTTTACCTCTGATGCTTTGGTGCTGGTAGTTACTCCCCTGTAATTAAGACTTCTGTTTTATGTCATGCTAAGTTCAAAAGTCTTGTACTTGGGAGTCCTCCTATCAACGCTAATTTTGCTGTGGTTAATGTGCTATTTGTGGAGATAATATTTTATCACGCTTCACAGTTTTCCTGTGCATGCTTTTTGTAATATTGACAAAGTACTTGAAGCGTCTCGTTCGAAAGGACAATGAGGAGAAGCTTTCTCCTTGGTTACAGTAAAGCTCAGATCTGAACCCATGCAGGAGATTGCTTCTAGATCACCTCCTCAAATAGTTTGAGCACATGGCATTGGAAAATTAACAACTATGGAATAAGTAAGTAAATAATCATGGCAGTCAAGTAAATCATCATGGCAGTTGTGACACAACTCCTAGTGGGAGGCTGGCTGTTCTCATGAAATCCTATTTGATTTATTTTTTCCCTTTAAAACATCATGCTAGCCGCTCTAGGCTTACAGCGTTTCAAGTTGGCACTCTTTAACAGACTCGTCTTTCTTTCTGCTTTGTGTAGGTGCTGTTGAATTGGAAAACTTGCCACTAAAGAAGGATGCCTTGAAGGAGCTGGAATTACCATTTGAAGTGAAGGCAGGTTTGTATTTTGCTTGGGTGTGAAGGGCAAATACTTAGAAAGAGGAAGTATTGCATATTTTGGAAGAACCTTTACCCGTGAGTCAGAAGGTTGAACAACTGAGGTAGTCTGCCTTTCGGGTTATCCAGTTCTATTTTAATTTGTTTCTAACCCCACTTTTTCTTTCAGTTTTCCCAAGGGTGATAAATTACGTACACAGGAATCTGATAGCATCTCTGTTTTGTATATCTAGGTTTCATTGGCAAAATAACACTACAGATACCTTTTTATCGCCCGCATGTGGACCCTTGGGTGATATCTGTCTCAAAACTGCACTTAATTGGTGCACCAGAAAAAAAAGAAGATTTTGACGAGGAAAGGGAGAAGTTGCAAGAAAGAGAGCACAAGAAAGCCCTTCTTCTAGCACTTGAAGAAAAATGGAAAGTAAGTCATGCTTGTCTTTCACGGTGAAGAAACTGCTGTGGTAGAGGGACGAACAGGACAACAAATGCACAGGAAATTAAGTCAGAATTTGATTCACATGCAACAGTTTGCTCTTTCTGCCGCACTCAGTCACGTCATGTGTCCCACGTGCGTTAGAGTTACTGAAACTTGTGCTTTTTTTTCTTTTCTTTCTCCTTGTTCACAGGAATTTCAGCGTAACATGGTGTTTTGTTTCCTGACTAGTTACAGTGGTGGTTAATGCTTACCCCTGTTTTCTCTTTTAGAAAGAACGACAGCAGAAAGGGGAGTCCTACTGGTACTCGGTTACTGCTTCTGTAGTCACGAGGATCGTAGAAAACATTGAAGTAAGCCTTTGCCTTGTAGAGCTTATCCCACTCGTTAAGAATTACACTGTAGTTCGCGCTGTGTAATCCTCAGAGAAGGAATACGGAAATCCAGGTAGATGTTTGGCAGAGGAAAGTCCCTTTTCAGGTTGAACCTTCGTAATTTCAGTCTTAAACTAGTCCTGATGGGGACTTCTGGAAAGGAAAAACCCTCCATCCTGCTTTGACCAAGGCGGAAACATCAGCTATTCTGGTGAATGATATATTTGCATAAAATCTGATGGGTTTTGTTCACATTTTAATTCTCTGATTTATAAACCCACTGAAATAATTGAGTTGTTTATGAAGCAGAAGAGCAGGATTTATTTTGATAAAAAGATAATTTGGAAAAAACCTAAATCTCTCTGCTGATCTCTGATTTTGATTATTCGACCGCAAATTATCTCTCGGGTTCCTTAACTATTCTTTTTCTGCTATTAATAAAAATTTGCCACCTGTCTCCAAGTTTCAAAATGACTCAAAACTACGGTGGTTTCACTCTGTTGCCTTTTCTCTTTGGAAGTCCTGATGTAGTCAATGACTTTTCGGCAGCATTGGTGTAATTAATAATTTGTGTTTAAGAACCAGAAACTTTCTACATATTACTTGCTAGAGTTTGTCTGCTCACCTCCAGGAAAGGACTATCCTTCTTTCTGCCTTTGTGCAGATAGACTGATTATATTATTTGGTTGCATTTCAACTCGCTAGAGGCCATTTAGAAGCAAGATACCTCAGGCTACTTGCTTTTCCACCTCTCTTTGAGAAGAGTGTATTTGGTGCAGCAGCTCAAGGCGAGTGCATCTATACTTTCCTCAGTCCTGGACTCTACGTTCTGTGAGGAACATCAATATCTGGAAGCTCTCAAAGGTTTTACCAATGTAAAATTAGTTTGGGTCACTTTTTGTTGTTATTAGTTCATAATTCTGGCCCATGCTGATGGTTCTAGTACAGAACCCGCCTTTGATTCATAGGTAGGAGAATAGACATTTGCCTCTAAAGTGGAGACTGGTAAGATAGCAAAATGAAGTACACTGTTTTGTCACAGTGGCTAGTTGGTTTTGAGTAGAAGGGCAGGCACTAGTGGCATCTGAGGGGGAGACAGAACCAGGGAGTACTAAACCAGAAGAGAGCAGCAGGATTTCTATGAGGTTTCAATAACTAGCAGCAATTTTGTTAGAGAGTTGCAGAAATTAAGTGTTAAATTGCTTCTCTGTTAATGAATAGTACTGCCATCCACTCTAATGATGGAAAGAGTTGCCTCTAGTAATGTCTTTTTTTTTTTTTTTTTTCCCCTGTCTAGTTAAAAATTCAAGATGTCCATTTGAGGTTTGAAGATGGAATCACAAATCCCTCGCAGCCGTTCGCGTTTGGCGTGTGCATCAAAACTGTGTCCATGCAAAATGCCCTATTCGAACCAGTAAGTGCAAAACTTCTGTACAAGAACTCGGGGCAGCTACGGGGTGGTGCCTCTTTTTGTGGGTGCTAGTAAATGTTTAGTGAAACACAGGGCACTTGAATGCTCTTCTGGTTATTGGACAATAGAATGGGACAATACTGGGCAATTCCTGTTGTTACTGATTACGGAGAACTGAAAAGCACACGGCACGTGGTGCGTAATCCTGACTTTATTCCACTTTTTCTACTTCAGGTAGAGAAGCTGATGCGGAAAAAACAGTTGGATGTTGCCGACTTCAGTGTCTATTGGGATACCAACTGCATTTTATTGGGTGACCTGCCTCCTGGTCAGCTACAGGTACAGGAGAGATTTTTGCATACGACGGACAGATTGTTGTTGTTATTATTTGTCTCCTTTCTGTATCACACACCTAATTCCTGAGAATTTGTTGTATCTGCTGCTTTTAAGAGCAACAGAAGTTTATAGTTTCATGCTATAATAATAAGACACGTGTACAACCCACAAAGGCTGTGCTGTGAAATACCTTGTTTTACCTTCAGAGAGAGAACGTGTTTAAGAGGTTTTTTTAAGGGACTGGCATGTGGGTAAAGTGTGTTCTAGCACATGAAACCTTTGCATCCTAATAAGCATTGTACACTCATTTCTTAGAGAACAAATTTGCTTGTAACCCACAGGAAGCAATGGATAGAAGCATGGAAAGTCGTGTTCATAATTACATCATGGAACCTGTATGCACTTCTGCTCTTCTTAAGAGAAATTGCTCTAAGGAGCCTTTAAGATCACGCCAGACTCCTCGGCTTGAGTGTGACATCCAGCTTGAGACTATACCTTTGAAGCTTTCACAGGTAAATCCCAACCACCTTCCTTTAACTCTCGAAACTGAGACTGTCGAGAAGCAGGGCAAACGAGGCCGTCACGAGCTCTGTGCTGTTAACCACGCTAGGCTGTGTTGGGTGCCAATCTCGTTAGTCGTCAGGATGGCCTCGCTGTCTGCGCACTGTGCCGCACGCTGCTCTGGGGTCAGTTTCTAACAAAATGACTGATTAAAGAAGATACTCCTCCATGTTTTGGTTATCACAGTGTCTACAAGTTCAAAGTGGGAGTTTGACATAGGGTGTATTTTTCTGCCTTCTCACGTGCTACAGCTGTTGTTCATATGGCAGTGCTTCTGAAGATTCTGCTGGTAAAATGCCAGCTTCGATTATCTACCTCTAAGAAACCAGTGGCTGATTCAAACAGGGGTCAGAAAACTGTGGTACTGTTTGTCACAGCTTAAGTACCACTTACTGGAGCATAAATTTAATACTTCCAAAAGATTTAGTTCTAGAGGCAACCAAAAAGTATATACTAGATAAATAGTTTGTTTTAAAACAAAGCACTCAATATAATTTAGTTATTTTGCTGCAACTGATTATTGCAAATAAATTACATTCTTTTGTTTATTGTAGTAATGGGAGGGATTCAGACAGCAATTTTAGTCTATAGAATGTACAGGGGTGGCCGATGTCATCTTGATAATCTGACATGGAAGGAGACTTCATTCTTTGTGTTTGTAACTAAGGAAGCCTGTAAATAGAATGTCGTCCATTAGCTCCTGGAAAAATGTGACACTAGAGAACCAAATTATGAAGTAGGATTAACATTAATCTTAGTTCTGAAGCCATACGCAGGCCACTGATACAAATAAACCAAGCCTGTGGTCGGTTTTTTCCTTGGTTTGGTTTTCCCTCCCCTTTCCTTTGCAAGGACTTTGCTGTTGCCTAATTGAGCTGTGTATTGTTTTACTAATAGATGCAGTACCAGCAAATCGTGGGATTTTTAAAGGAATTGGCCAGAAAGGAACGACAGCTTAAATTCAGGAAGTGGAGACCAAAGGTTGCAGTAACAGAGGAGTAAGTATATCTCCATACGTGTGATATTCAAAACTACACTGGGGTGGCTGGAAGGAAGACAGATATAAAAAAAAGTAGATAATCATCAGATATTAAGAGTTTCAGTTTTCATGTTTTATTCCCCTATCTCATCTTTCAGATGGAATTCAAACTTAAAATGAAGTTACTTTTGCCCGAGGTTTTAAATCCTTCTTTCACAGCTTCCAAGAACTGAAATTATTGGAGGTTCTACCCCCACGCACGTGCTGTGGTGGTCTGAAATTTTCTTTGTGGAAAGAACTCCTATTAAGTTTCTTTTAAAGATAAATAAGAAAGATGGTATCAGTTCAGACCAGGGATCTCTAACTCAACCTTTGGTGGATATGCCTGATACATAACAGCTGTATGAAGTCCCACTGAAGTGGTGAAGGCTTTGCAGAGCACTGTTCTCCACGCTGTACAGAACTGGCCCACACATGCTGTCTCTAACACTGATGCTTTTTCTGACCAGTTGCCTTCTGTTTGGTTGGTTGGTTTGGGTTTGGTTTTTTTCCTGAACCTCTCTTGAACTTTTCCCCAGTTTGACGTGCGTTTGTGGCTTTGGAAGTATTGGTAATAGAGTGACTTTAAAACGTTTCAGCTGCCGAGAGTGGTGGATCTTTGCTTTGAACGCTAATCTGTCGGAGATCAGGGAGCAGAGACAACGTTCTACCTGGGAGTTCGTGTTGCATCGCGCCCGAGACGCGGTATCTTACACTGACATGTATTACAGCAAGCTGAAGGGGGAACCGCTCTCTGCTGCAGAGCAGGTACTTAGATTTGAATTTTCTACAGTGTTCATTAATCCTCTTTTATCTTGTTTCATTTTCTCAAATTTAAAATTGATTCTAGTTTAGAAACATCTTCAATTTTCCTGCAGGCCTTTTTTGTGGAACAGACGGTCTTTTGACCCCAACGGAGTTTTTAATGCTTGAAACTTGGGCTCGTGGGAGGTGTGTGAGTGGCAGGGTTCTTGTGTTTTTGTTTTGCTATGCAAAAAACTCTCTTTTATTTTTGAGCTGTAACTGGTTTTCACCAAAAATAGTATTAACTCTCATAGAATGCTCATGTCAGTCTGTGACGTGTGTTCTTAACTCGTGTTCTCAATAGACTCAAAAGAGTATTTAAATATCCAAAGTGTGCCAGGTCACCCATCTGGTTGGGTAGATAATGTGGGAAAAGTTATGGCTGGTTGACAGTGTGTTGGGGGTGCTTTGTTGGGTTCTTTTGGTTTTGTTTTTCCCCAGCTGATTTTAAGATGAAGAATTTAGAGGAAATGTGCCCCTAATAACCAACCTCGGTCCTACTTCAGGAAGAAAACCCGTTAACTCTAATTAGCTGCTTTTTATCTCTAGGTGTGATGGGGCTTTTTTGTTGAATCAGTTTAGGGCACCATGTACTTCACCTGTCTTAGTTACAGGTACGATTCTATTGATGCTTTGAGTTGTACGTAATCCTGGCTCGTGTCACTTCGACCTACTGCTACAGTTCACGTCTAAGTACTGGATATTTTACTTATAGAAGCAGGAAACTTTCATTTATTGAGCACTGTCTTCAGCAGAGCTCTGAAGTGTGACGAGGGCAATGCCACTGGACTAGAAAAACACCTTTTGCTTTCTTGTTCTCTGATAGATCCTTTAGACTTGGGTGAACCGTGAGCTTCCACAAACATCAGCACAATGACAGCAACATATCAAAGCAACCAAATATGACTGCTGCCTTGCCCTGATTTATGGCTTCATTTCCTCCACCTTCTTTGCTCCAGACAGTAGCTTTTTCTGCTCCTGGCTAAGTAGGCATTCAGTTAAATCAGGTTAATTTCCACGACTTAAGTTTCGTGCTGCAAACCTCGCTTCTGATGCAGGATGGGAGGATATCGTTGGTCAAGAAATTTTTACCATGAAAAGTATTAAAATAACCTATTTTCCAATGCAAATAAATTTTATTTGGAATACGGAAGCATGTCAGTGCTACAGCTGCCCACGTGACTTCTGTCTGTTTTCATGTGCTGAGGCACCTGGGTACTGCCATTAATGCCACGTTAATTTTTCCTGTGAATCTCTAGTGTAGTGCAGTGATGTCTGACTTGCTTGTGAACAAGATACTGTATTGTTTTAGTGCAGTTACTTTACCTTTTTTGTCTTTTCAGGCAGAAATGCATCGTATTGAGGACGAGCAAACTTACGAAGAGCTGAAGATACTCTATCAGATAGTTCATGATAAATTCCATGACCTAGCCGAGGTGAGGAGCATTTTGCTTGCAGGGTAATGTTTGGACTCTTTAAATGAATTATTCTGAGGTATCGTGTTGTGTCCTGCTGGAGAGCATTAGCGTGTATTTGCTTTGATTTAGAAGTGTGGCATTCGTGCTAGAACGGCAAACAGTGGAGTTCCTGCGGTTGTTACTGTCGTGTCGCTTGCACAGTGAAATCTCTTCTCGAGTTATGTGATGATTTTCCTCGGTAGTATCCTTGCCAGAATTCCTAGGGCAAGTACTTGCCATCTTAAAAACAAAGAGTGGAAATAAGGGCCTGTAATGGGTGTTTTCCTAGAATAAATACATGACAGAGTGAGACTCACGTAAGCGCTTTTGTGAATACACTTCATAAACCAGGAACTAATCTCTGTAGCAGTACAGTGTCATCTCTTTCTCAAATACAGTTGCTAAAATTTAGAGCATTTTATGGTGTCAAATGATTTCTTACTTGGTTTGGTGTTTCTAGACTGAGATTTATATAATGCCATATGGCTTCCTGCAATAATACGTGGTGGTTAACTGATGATACATTTGTTATTTCTTTGCTGCTGCTCTCATATGCTAAGAATTGGTTGAAAATACCACTGTGGGTATAGTGAAGAGTGCTGAGTAGAGAGCAAATGGAATTATATTTTTATTGTGATGTTTTTGTACAGTTGTGACATTTTTTTTGCTTACCAGCCATAACGTGTGTGTCCTCAATGTTCAAACCCAGAGTGTTAAAGAGCCGTTGCCCGATTCCCCTGGAGGTTCCCCTACAGCAGAATCTGCCCATGGCAGTAGCACCGGGATGCTGCAGTATCTTCAGTCGTGGTTTCCTGGCTGGGGAGGTTGGTACGGATATGCTCAGCAGACGTACGAAGGTGAACCCTTTGAAGGGCTGCTGCCAGACCCAAAGGAGCAGTGGAATCCAGAAGACATCCTGGGTATGGGAATACAGGTCTTTCTGTTTCTTTTTAAGACTGTTAACACTCCCATAGTTAGATACCTGGTAAAGGTGAACAGAAACAACTCCAGTTCCATGCTGTTAAAAGATGATGTGTGTCACTAGATGGACCTAGGCAGCAGAGCCTGTCTAAAGCTTAACAACCTGTTAAAAAATCTCAGTACCTGGTGTAGCCGCTGATTCCCTGAGGGATACATGGATACATTTGCTTCCACTGTTACAGGTATTTACGGCAGAGAGCTTTGGGACTTTGTCTGTTCAGGAGGGGGAGCCACATAGCGTGCTGTGACATGAACAGCACCGGGTTGTTGGCCTCTTTGGAAATTTACATTTAGCTTACGTTTAGAAGAGGTCTGTGGCATATTCAGCTTTGTTAAGGAAGAAGTTATATCTGCTTTGTTTTTTCATTTCAATTTTTCTTCCCTAGAGCTGGGGAAATCTTTTATTTTCAAACTCAGAGGAACTTTTTTGTTCTTCGGTAGCCTTTCACAAACTTGACTTATGTAATGTGGTGTTTTGTTGGCTTTTTCTGATTAGGTGCAGATGAATTTTTTGCTCCTGCTGCAGATGCTTCTAGCATGAATACCTTTACAAAGAGAGATCATGTTTTTGCTAAATTAAATCTACAGTTGCAGGGTGGCTCTTTCACTCTGTTGCATAAGAAGAAGAAGGTGCTGTATGCTGAGGAGACTGCTTTTATGCAGCTGGAGTTTTCAGGTATTCAGTCAATTCCTGTTCCTTCTCAAAAAATGTCAGGGCTTTGTCTGCCTTCATACCTCCCTTTTGGTTTTGTTGTTCAAATTACTGTACTGAAGCAGTTCAGAATGAAAACTGCTTGTTGAAATTGATGTATCAAGTGAAAATAAGTTTCTCTCTTCAGATGTGTGAGTGTAATTTCAAGACAAATCTAATTTTAGACATACTTATGTGTGAAAGGAAGACAACTGTAGAAAGAGATGCTTCAGAATCCTTGTAACGTATTCCAAATTTCCATGTTCAATTTTTTAAGTAGAAAAATATACGTAAGCACTTCCAGAAGACTTGTTTGTTTGGATTATGTTCGTTATCTGTAACGTTTAGATAAAGCCTGTGCTGTCTACTAAAAGAAATAAAAGCATTTTATCTATTTATATTCCAGGTGTAAAGATCTTAGCAGAGTCCCTTCCTCGCAGAAATTCTTCCCTTCTCAAAGTCCAGCTTGGTGGACTTTTCCTGAGGGATTTGGCAACAGAAGGGACCATATTTCCTGTTCTTGTTTTCCCAAATCCTGTAGGTGAAACTATTTTAGTTACTCTGTAGGATGCGTAAGTCTGAATGAAAATAGTTGCATTCCAAAAATCAACACGTTATCCTTGGTTACTGTCTTAGCCCAGAAAGAGAACACAAAAGTCTTGAAGAAAAATTTCCACTTGTTGAACTTAGTTTTTCCCCTCACTTTCCAAGGATCATTAGTAGAACTCCTCACTGTTTGCTCTGTGTGCTTGTGACTTTAACTTTACGGTTACATGCGTTGGGAAGATCATTTGTTAAACAAGACTTAATTTTTGGAACAATTGGATTGTTCATTTCCAAGCAAGGCTTTATATTCCCTGTTACGCTAAAAGCAGAAATACAGACATTTCTTTTCTTCCTAATTCATTGCTGAAAAGATTTCAAATCTCTCTTCTGAGCAAACACAATTTGAATCTCATTCCGTGAGAATTTCCCACGTATTTCGTAGGTTGGCGTTTATAGAGGAGTGTTTGAAATTTGCAGTTCAGGCTTCAGTCTGGCTGCTACGTGCTCTCTTGTTTGGCTACAGCAGGGGAAAAAATGCATGTAATAGTCTCATACTTTACTTAAAATTCACTTATAAAGTGAACATAAGACTAATACTGAAAAGTCTTTAATGCTTCTATCAGGTGGCTTGGTTGATTTTTAGCTAAACAATCTTTTTCTTTTAAATTCTTATCAGCAAAAAGAGGTTGGATGCATGTCTTCCTTTGGACTCCAGAGTTTGTCCTCAGAAATGACTAATCAGAACACTGGTAAAGATTTCATTTTATGTTTCATGCTTACAGGCATATGAGAGAATTCCTGCAAAGCAGAAATTTCAAAACTGAGTTCCTAAAGTTTGAATTCATGCAAATGCTTTTGCAAACAGTAAAGAGAAAATCATAGAAGCTTTGTTCAGACATAAGGGCATGTGCAAGTTGACCTCAAAGCAAATGAGTAAGAAACAAAATGTATTCCAAGCTAACGGGAACTGCATTTGCTCTTTGTCTTGGTTTAAACATTTAAACAGTTCAACATTAGGACCCCAGTTCTGAAAATGTTTTTGTATACAGAAACACGTTGAATTCTGTTGATTGTAGAAGCTGATAGTGTTAGTTACCTTTCTGTTACTGAAGAATTTTCAGACAGGTACTACCTTCCCAGTTAGTACCAATTAAAAATTAGTTCCTGAATTCTTTGGGGTTTGTTTTTTGCTTTGTCCATTTGTTTGGTTTGGGTTTTCGTTACAGCTGCTTTTTGTAACTCATGTTTTGCTCAGTTGCAGATCCTGATGCCCCAGTGTTTGAGATGCTTTATGAAAGAAATCCAATCCACAGCAATTTCGAGAGGCGCCTAGAAGTCAGTACCAGACCTCTGAATATTATATACAACCCACAAGCCATTAAGAAAGTAGCTGACTTCTTCTACAAGGGAAGAGTTCATACCTCAGGTTAACCTTTAATGTATTTTTTTTTGGTGGAGTTGGTGGTATTTTATCTTTTCTTATCTTTGAGGTTTATTTCTTTTCATTCTTAGAAATTTCAAGCACTGATCGAAGACTCTCCAAATTCAAATTAAGCAATACTCGAGTCGTTTCTGAATTATATTTATAGTGTCTTTGTTTAATTGCATCAGGGAGTTTTCCTTGGGCAGACTCCTGAAGCTCCTATTTAAAATTGCAATTTTTAAACTGCCATACCCCATGGTGGATGTTCAGTTGCCTACATTAAAATGCATCCATAAGAAGGCCGGTTTCTGTCGTCTCTTTTCTGTCGTCTCTCCTGGAAACTGATGGAGAACAGCAGGTTTTCTGAGAGGACAGTGAACAGCAGAATATTTTCTGTATTAATAATACAGCAGAATATTTTCTGTATTAATAATAC
>JAAGNO010027625.1:38871-59524 GCA_033439905.1 Ceryle rudis
CTGGGGTCCGAGGGAGGGAGGGGGGGAGGGAGGGAGAGAGGGAGGGAGGGAGATTTGGCACAAGTCCCCGCACACTTGACCTGCCGTTGTATGCAGGTGTGCCTTTAGGCAGCCTCTATTTCATCCGGCGGTGTGAAAGCGTAAGGACATGAGCTACATATTTTAGAGGTTAGGAATTCTTTCTCTGGTCATATGAACTCTATCAAATTCATATGTTATTTGAATTTTTTTTTTTTAATCAGAAACAGGCTTTCATCTAAAGCTTTCCATACTTTACTTAAAAATATTTTGATAAGCGTGTCATTTTCCAGTCCATTGACAGGTGTAGTGGGGAGCTGCTCACAGCAGTTTTGCAGTCTCTGGAAACCTGAGCTGTCAATTCCCACCTCAGGAAATCAAAATATTTTATCCATCGTTAACTCAAACTTGGTGTAAGCTTCTGTGTTGGGAGCTCTGATTGTGTGCCTTTCCCAGAAATAGATTCTGGTTCTGTGTGCAAAACTGAATAGTTCGCTGGTCATAATCAACCAAATGTAAATGACTGAGCTGGCAAATGCAACAGAAGAGCCTTCCCTGTTCCTTGAATATTGATTCCTTTCCGTGGGGTTGGCAGAAAGAGGGAGCCAGGATGGGAAGAAGCAAATCATTGATTCTGAAGACTTCCCGTGATGCTTTTTAATACTGTCTATAACAAGTGGTAAGGCTACGCTATGATTAATGCTGCGCCAGAGGACTCTGTTGGTGTCTTAACATTTATGCAGGAATGTGCATTTACCTCTTGGGGGAAAAAAAAAGAAAATTAGAAACTGCTGCCAACATGAAAATATTTAAGGGTAATTGCCTCTTTAGGAAGAGCTCTTACGTTGCCACAGGAGTATCTTAAGAACATGGAATTCCACTGAAAGTTTAAAAGTTTAAAATCTCAAGAATCTGAACACGCTTCGTTTCAAAGGCACTGCTGGAATTGCACGAGCTGTTGTTTGTCTTTAACTTATGTAAGTGGCTCAGAGAAAATGCAGTGAAGTAAAACTTGTGCCATTCAAGCAGAGTAACTTTAGTGTTAAGAATTTAACGTACTTTTCAATTACTTTTTTTCCTGCCGCCTTGGAGCCACTGACTGTCTATGTTTCTATTCCTCTAGAGCAGTACAATTCCACCAAGCAGTCGTGGATGGAAGATTACTGTAAACAGGACAAGGAAGTGAATATAGTCAGCTCAGAGGACTGGACGGGCGCTCCGGTGGATCCCCCATGCTTCGGGCAGAGTATGACACTCACTAATCACGCCTTATTTGAATCAGTGCTCACGTAGAGTCATCTGTCTAATGCGTTACGAGCATAAGTATTTGGTCTTCATAGCATGTGATGAATCGTGAGGTAGTTGGGGGAAAAAAAAAGGACAAAAATGCTATTTTCTCTGCAACTGTGCTTGAGTTGTTAATAACAAAAAAACTTTCTGGCTACTTAGCTTTGAGTGAGAACTTTGCTCTGCTAGTTCTGCTTCTTTCTTTTTTTCTGTCACACTTTGTTAACGAGTGACTGTCCTGTCAGAGATTAAATAAGAGCGTTGAGTTCGGGGTGTGTGCAGTTCAGAGGTGATCTTTCTCCTGTACCCCCAAAGAACTAGATGACTGAGTTTCTGGAAAAAAATGCTGTTATAGTCAGGAAACAATTCTCTGAGTAATAACTCCTGATACACAGCAGGTCCTTTCAGCTTCTTTTCTCCCAGTATTACTTTTGGAAAAAGTTTTAGCAACTCAAATGCCAACTTAGTGTGAGTGGGTAGAGACTCATACAGTGCTTGCATGATGCCCATTGCCTGTAACTTTCCTGCTGCATGATGGGGAAGTGTCTGCCTGTACTGGTGTGTTGTTTCTTACCTGCTAACTTTGTCTTTCCTGTCTGCCAGGCCTTCCTCTTGTCTACCTTAGAACTAGGAGTACAGCCAGTTTGACTAACCTAGAGCATCAGATCTATGCTAGAGGTACTGTACAGCAGAGAGAGACAAAAAGGTTTTGTCGTCGTCGGAAGGCTCTTGCACAATAAGTACTGCAGTGTATATGTGACTTGCTGGTGGATTGGCCTCTAGTTAAAAACAAAACAAGAATCAAACAAAAACCCCAACCAAACAACAGCTACTTTGCTTTTAAGCGGTTTAACTTAGAATTTCACGCTGTCTTACTCTTCTGTTCCTCTCCGGACCCTTCAGGAAAGAAGGGAGAAGTGTGAGCAATAGGAAGACTGTCTTATCGAGGGAGGTTATATGAATTGTCAACTATTCAGGTGTCCCTTGCTAGAGTTACAGGACAGTGTGATTAAATACAACGTAATGAAATCACAAGATTTTACTTTGTATTCTGTGTATGTTCAGTCTACGTAGCGGTGCTTGATTCAGCAGGTATATTTAGCTACTCAAAACTTCAGGATGCCTTCAGAAGGAACAATCTGTTTTCAGTAAGCCTTAGAAAGTACAACATTCCTAATAAATAACTGGTTAATTTGTTTGGTTTCTATTTGGCAGTACAGTCCTTGGGCAAAACCAGCTGGTTTAAGATTTTTAAACTTTTGATATTACAGAAGGCAAGCCAGCACACTTGATAAATATGTTGCCCCTGTAGAAAAGTTGCTGAACAGGAGGACAGAAAGCTTTCTATAAATCCACATCTGTGCCCCTTTCAGGCTGCCCCTTAGAAACATTTTCTCTGAGTGGCTGCAGACAATGTTTAAAAAAAAAACTAAAAACCCCAGATTTTTTCCCGAGGTATTTTTCAGATTTGGGTTTGGTTTGGTTTTTTTTTTTTAGGTGAAAAAAATTAAACATCAAAACATCTTCATATTTATTCCTTGGCTTTCATTGGGTGTTGCAACTAAATTACTAAATGAACTATAACCCCCCCCCTTGTAATGATAGGCTTTGTTTTCAGGCAGTAGTCTCAAAATGCAACTTTATATAATGTTTTCTTTTGCAAATCAGGCCATAGTCCCAGAAATTCTTTTTTTCAAAGTCTCAGAAAATAAATTGGCAATCGATTAAATGCCAGAGTAAAAGTTCATTTGGCGTGTATTCTGTGTAGAACCTGGGCTAGCCAAAGAATTCTATAAAGTCAAGCTAAACACTAAAAAGATTGTTTTACTTGCAGTTGGCAGAAATCGGGGTTTTCATTTTCAAGAATTTCATCTTCTTGCCATGTAATTGGAAAGAACTTTCTCTGTAAGCTGGAGAGAGATCAGATAAAAGTCTCCACTGACAACGTAATGTATAGAGGAATTTGTTGTCACTGATTGGGGGAAAGTTGCGTGCAGTCATCAGTAACTCCTTTAAAAACTCACCTACCCACCCCACGTTACCCCTTCTCACCTCTCTAATCCTGAGCTTCCGTTACTCTTAGACCCACGTCGCAGTGGGATGAATGGGTCTCAGAACACGAGGTGCTTGAACTTGGTATCAGTCAGCCTTTGGAGTGACTGCAGATAAATCCCGTGGAATAGATTTCTTTTCTGTCTTAAGTTTTCTTTAAGCAGCTGATTTATTGTGTGTGCCTTCTTTCTACTTCTCTCATACGAAAAGATGGATGTATTTAGGTAGCAACCATTCATCTTCCTTTTGAAGTAAGTTACTGGGATTTAACGGGGTGGGTTTTTTGGGTTTTTTGGGTTTTTTTTTTCTGTCCAAACACAGTAAGTATTTTCACAGATATGATGTACTGCAGCGTGGAAGATGAGAGTAACACTCGTGTGCTTGTTAGGAATGCACGCCTGAAAAAAGTCAGATGTGATGGGTGAAGTTTCTGCTTCTCGGGTTCTGCTGTCCCAGCGTTTTTTTAAAAGCAAACCAAAAGATTACCTGTGGTTGCATCCAAATAATTTTTGATGCTTTGTTTTAGTAGGCTTTAACCTGTCTGCAAAAATACTTGGTCAGACTTTGAGGATAAAAATCCCACTTAAAGGGGGTACTGGCTAATCCCTTATTCTTCATGTTACGTAGAGTATAAGTAATAACAAGTAAAGACTTGTAATTAGTAATACTTATAATGAGTAAATACATGTTTAATACTTTGAGCGTTTGGGTGTACGTGAGAAGTTGCTATTTATGCTTGGCTTTTAGTTAGGTTTTCTACATGTTAGTGAGAACTGGAGGCAGAGTATTCTGTGAGACTTGATATGGACAAACTGAAGAGCTAGGCTCAGTTCCTGGGGAGCATTTATGTAGGGGAAACCTTCCTGCTTGCTTTGTACCATTTCCCTAACAGTTCCTAAATTTTTAATTTTTTTATTTGTTTAGTACTCTGTAGCCTGTTTCTTCAATCTGTTTTTCTTTACTTAGTGCAGGTTGTGGTTCTCCAGCTGTTTTGAGGCATCTTAATGCTTCTCTCCTAAGCATTTAGCCAAATCTTCTGTTTTACAGCTGAAATGAAGACTCCAAAACGTAGGCAGCCGTTTGTCCCGTTTGCTCTAAGAAATCATACTGGATGCACTCTGTGGTTTGCTACCCTAACGACAACACCTACCCGGTAAGAAGCTGGTTTGGGATCACTGACAGGGTTTGTCTGGCTTCTCTAACACGTCGGACAAGTCCTGTTGTTTTCAGTCCTTGCAGAAAAACAGAGGTAGTTCCCAGTCTTTCTCAGCTAAGAGCCTTTTCTTTGGCAGTGAGATGGTTTTCCTACTAAAAAAAAAAAATTAGTCTTTTTCAAGAGTCCCAGCAGAATTTGAAAACCAGTCCCAGGCTTTCGTGGTGTGTATCTGTTTACGGCAGGACTTCTGTAGACTGAGACACACTAAAAAGCACTTGTTACTTGAAGAAGTCATTTTGTCAGTGTGTAAAACGATGTGATTCTCTTCACAGGGCTGCACTGTCTCATAGTGGGAGTCCTGGTGTTGTTCCTGGGGAAAATGGGACGTTGCTGGATGATGCCCATAATGTCAGTGAATGGCAAGAAGTTATCACCGGGGAAGAGGTTCCATTTGAATTTGAAGCCAGAGGGAAACTCAGACACAGGTGAAGGGACCAGGCTGTGAGATGTGTTTTGGCCCATGGAAAATTTAGGACTGTAGTTGTGAGAACACTAGCAGATATTAAATAAAAAGTGGGTTTGTTTGGGGTTTGGTTTTTTTTTTTAACCTCCTGTTAATGTTGTGGTTTTAAAAACCCGTGTATAGAGTGAAATTATTAGATGTCTACTAACCACCATATGTTGTAATTGGCGACAGCCATTCCTAGATGTGAGTTGGATCATGATGAGCTTTTAGAAGGACTTAGGGGCCTTCAGTCCAAATTGTACATCCTTCATTCTAAAGGACTGGGGAGGTCATTGGTTGTGGAGCATAAGCATTATTAGTGTTAAAAACTAGAAGAACTTGTTAACAAATACATAGCATGCTTTTATTTTTGCCTGTATGGCTTAGTTGTACTTCTCTTTGTTGATTAGGGAAGGTGGAACAGTTGAACAGATGTAAAATCAGGTCTGTCTTTATCCACAGCATGGAAAAACTCCTGAGACTTTGGAGTTTTTAACACTTCAGTGATATTCTTTATTCATAATCCAGAAGATACTGGTTTGAACTGTTGGCATTTCCACTGTATAATAATGCTTAATAGTTATTTTACTTGCTCTAACCTGGTAGGCACACACGTGATCTTAGAATTCATCAGCTGCAAGTGAGAGTAAATGGCTGGGAAGAGGTCAGTCCAGTGTCTGTAGACAAAGTTGGAACATTTTTCCGATATGCTGCACCAGATAAGAACTCGTCCTCTTCTACTGTAAGTTCTGATCTTGAGTATACAGTCTGTACCTTGAGAGTAATGATGCCTTCAAGATCTTGATCTTAAAGCAGCTGCTGTGTGAGATTGTCCTTTTTCCACTTAGCTGGAATTGGGAGATGCTGGTTTTCTAGCTGGCAGATTTATGCATAACAAGAACACAGGTAGTCAGCAGTTACTCTGTGCTTAACAGGCAGAGCTTCCAATGACAGAACTAATACATTAGTGACAGTGTCGTCATGGATTCATGGAGACTGAGCTTTAAATCAGCACAGCGTTTCAGCAGCTAGTTTTATTTTTTTCTATTGCAGGAATGCTTTTCATGTGTTTAATTTCCTTAAAATAAACAACGCTGGCAATTTCCTGAAAACCTAGAGATTGTTGAAATGTGGGGCTGCTTAGACAAAATATACTTGTCATGAAGGAAAAATGCAGGCTGGCAGTTGGTGGTTGAGGCTCAGTGATAATAAGGATCTTGTGGATTTCAAAACTGGTTAAGTTTTGAGACTAGCTACTGAAAATTGTTGAGCCTTGGAGAGAAAATGGAAGGTGAGATCTTTTTGGTATAAGACAGGATTAGGATTGAATTTCATGATACTACTGACAAGAGCCAGTACTCTCTTACTTGAATCGCTTCCCGTGTTTTCATATTGAAGCATAAAAAACATCATCTCTCTCTAACGTCCTTCTTGAAGAAGGATGCAAATTAATGAGAACTGCTGTTGAAGAACATCTTCTGTAGCCTTTTTCTCTTTATCAACAAGCCTTCTTCCGTCAGCTTTGTTTCTTTTCAAAGCAGTGTTACAAACAGGTTGTGCTAATAGAGTTCTGACATGTTTTCCAAGCTCTGTAGAAGATCAGAAACACAGAGTGATGAAAGTATTTAGTTTATTCCACTTTAATAATATTCTGTGTTACAACTGAGAGTAATATCTGGAAAGATGAAGAACTGTAACTTTTATGTTTATTTTTGTCCCAGCTTGGAAGCCCAATAAGTAGAACAAACATAATACATCCCCAAGTCTACGTGAGTATCTATTTTCATTATTTTGAGAGCTAGTTAAATAAGACTAGCATAATTCTAAAAGTAAACTGGCTTTTCCATCTTTCTTCTAGATATAATCGTTACCTGAGCTTTTTAATACTTTTAAATATCTTCCAGTTTTCTTCATTGCCTCCAGTTCGTGTGGTTTTTGAAGTTACCATGGAAGGTAGTGCCAGGAAAGTGATAACAGTGCGCTCAGCCTTGATTGTGAAGAACAAGCTGGAAACACCAATGGAACTAAGACTAGATAGTCCTTCTGCTCCTGACAGTAAGTGTTGTATATTCCTTCTGTACTGTGGGGAATCTCTAGCCTCCTCCTCAAGAAGATGCACCCCTGTCTCCAACGGCTGACAACAGAGTAGACCTCCCTGGAGGGGAGATGGGTAATGTTAAGAAGAAAATGATCAGCAAGGTAAGCTAGGGAACCCAGGAGGATTTTTGGCTATCGTTCAAGAAAACAGGGAAATCTGAGACTGTAAAGACTGAGACTTATTTCTGTATGTCACGAGTCCTCTGTCTTTTGGCAGTAGTCGAGAAGGTTTCGGAAGTTAGCGTGCAAAGGTGCAGTCTGGAAATGTACCCAATGTAGGTAGGCTGATAATGTACCCAAAATGTAATGAAAGAGGTCTTCCTGAAGTAAGCATTTTCACTAAAGTATCCAAGGGAAAAAGAATTTTAATTCCAGCAAGTTTCTTGTCTGTTTCCAGTTTCAGATTCACCCACCTAAGTTTCTCTGCTGCCAGATTGTTAACGGGACGCGTTGTTTGAATCGTACATAAAATAGTGATTTATGTTAAAACAAAACGTGTTGTTTGAAAAACTAGAGACTTGTTATTTGAAAATGTTACGCTTTTCAGTAAAGGGGCCTGTTCTGATATCGGGCATTTTCTTTGCTGCTTGCAGAACCTGTAGTTCTTCCAGCAGTGATGCCAGGAGATTCCTTTGCTATTCCATTACACCTTACCTCTTGGCGTTTGCAAGCCAGGCCAAAGGGGATGGGAGTCTTCTTCTGTAAGGTTCCAATTCATTGGACTAACGTTCAGAAGACGGCAGAAGTATGTAGCAGCAAGCGAGAGTGTCATTCAATGGAGTCTGAAAACAGCCGATTTTTCAGGTAATTAAGACCTAATTCTTTTTCTGTAAGCTGTGTTCTTGTCTGATAAATGAAATACTGTGAAAGTAACTAACAGGGAAGAAAATAGTTAGAAATGAAAGCTTCTGCAATGTAATGTTTTGTTTGGGATCAGGAATAATGAGAAAGCATTGAAGCATAACTACGATATTTCTGCAGTGCTCCTTGAAGCCCCTTTGGCAGTGCCTGTTAGCAAGTGTCTGAGAATGCAGAGTAAGCACACCATTAATATTTGTTGTAAAAAAGAGGAGGTTAGAAAATTGAATGTGGATTTACGTTAAATGATGTAGTCTGTCTCGCTGAGAGCCGTGAGTACTTTGCCACAGCGTATTTGCAGCTACTCGTTCTTTGTCCTCCATGCCCTGTACTGTTCTGAGACAAAAAATGTTGCTGCATAATGAGGACTTAATGGAATTTTGGAGTTCTCTGATACGATGGATTTAGAGATGCTCTCAATTTAGGTAATCCTAGAGATGAGGGAAGTTGTTTCAGCAAATGACCTTTGGATTTAGGATGTATCTGTAGTAGTATCTGTAGTAGTATCTAGTGATAGCTACTGCTGTGTGTCAGTTCCATAGTTCATTTCTTAATATGAAATATATCACAGGGAGGAAAATTTAAAAAGTATTTAAAATGAAAGTTTACTTACTCCATTTTTTTTTTTTATCTTAACTAATGAAAAATTGAAGTGTCAGGTGGCCAAAGCAAAGATACAGCTGCTGGAAGGACACGTTCAGCATTTATGTTTAAGAAAATGATTATGGTTTACTTCAACAATTAAAATCTGGTTTCAGTAGTAGTTGATTACCTCTTTCTGTATGGCAGATAGTTTTAAAGTTGTTAGCCTGTAGAAGCAGTTTTCTGTGAGGTCTCTGAACAGATGAGGGGTTTCTGAGTCACTAAATTAATTCTTTGGTGCAAATTAGGAAGCTCCCGTTGTCTTATTTTTAGGCATAAATAGGAAATACCTTATAATCAAACTCCAAAGTGATTACATAGAGAAGAATTCTAAATCCTGGTTTGACCATCAGTCCTGAAGTTACTGCATGTTGTGGGAATTAGTGCGGTACACAAAGACAGGGTCCAGTTATTCCGTCAAACTCATGGACTTCTCACATCTTCTACCTTCACAGGTTTTGTGTGGCTATAAAGAAAGAAAATTATCCAGATTACATGCCTTCCAACATATTTTCTGACAGTGCTAAACAGATTTTCAGACAGCCTGGGCATACTATTTACCTCCTGCCAACGGTGGTGATCTGTAACTTGCTACCTTGTGAACTCGAGTTTTATGTTAAAGGAATGCCAATTAATGGGACGCTAAAACCTGGCAAGGAGGCAGCACTGCACACTGCTGATACATCTCAGAACATTGAGCTTGGTAAGGTTCTTCTTCAGGTACCACTTACTAATCCTCCTGGAGGACTACCTTAATATAACTGTTTCTTGTGCAAGGAACCGTGGTGCAAAATGGGAAGCATTTAGATGATTATTTCATTGGGTTGCAGGGCTTCTTATAGTTAATAATCAAATGCACTCATCCAAAAAAAAAAACCAACCCAAGCAACTAACATTGCCATCATTGCCCCAGATCTGCCAGCTGTCTTGGGCTGTTCCTTATTCTGCTCTCTTCTCCTTCTCCCGAGAGTGGAAACTTGTGACAGCAGTGACAAAGAAGGAAATAAATAAGTTTGCGACGTATTGGGTGGTTTTGCTGTTTTCTTTCTGACAGAAAAAGCTGGTGGTGAGAGTATGTATGAATTATTCAACACTGGCTGGACTTCTGATGCCTAAAGCAGTAATTAGCCCTAAGCAGAGTTCTTTACAGAACATTTTGTGCTGCTTCTGACTTAAATTGAGTCTTCGTTTCATAAGGTTTAAGATTACTACACTGGGCAGCTTTAAAAGTTACCGTGGGTAAGCTGTATGAAATACTCAGAAAGATGAAACACCAACCTGTATGCTTATCAGAAACTACTGTTTCTGGGGGGGGTGAGCTTTGGTTTTATTGTGTTCCTGTTTCTTTTCATAGGGGTACTGCTAGAAAACTTCCCCGTCTGCAAGGAGCTGTTGATTCCTCCTGGCACACAGAACTATATGGTGCGGATGCGATTGTATGATGTCAACAAACGACTGCTAAATTTGACTATAAGGATTGTATGTCGTGCTGAAGGCTCTCTGAAAATACTGATTTCAGCACCATATTGGTTAATCAACAAAACAGGTAAGTTTCCAGTATTCTCTTTCCTAGCTGTAATCACGAGCTGGGAAATAAGGATTTCATGCAGCATTTTGATTTGCTTTCTAGCCGAGTACAGCTTTTAAACACTACTTAAGAGGAATTAAAGTTGTAGAAATTGGGGGTTTTAATTTATTTATTTACTTATTTACAGTGCCAGCAGCTATTGTCTGATGAAAGCTCCAGCAGATAACTTGGACATTTTAGTTGTCGTATTGCAGATTTTCAAACGTGAGCTCTTGTGCCTCTAAACAAATCAACATCGAGTTGACCGCTGTCAAAATCACGGGTTTCAGAGACTGAACTGCCTTGAGAAAGCAGTGGGTCTAAGTTGCAGTTACTGTGTGTTCACATCCATTGGCTCTTTCCTTTTCTGCGTGGCCCAGCCTCCATGGCTCACAGCTCTCAGGAGGTCTGGCTCTTAAGCAGGTTAGAGGACGATCGAGGGGGGCAATCTGTGCAGACTCATGGCTGGCATCACAACCAAAATATTTTAGGTTGTTCCTGAAGTTGAAGTAGCTTTTACCATCTCATTTTAATTTGTGCAAAGGTGAAGTGTAGTTTGACACTCCATTTCTTTCTGTTTACTTAAAGGATTGCCACTTATCTTCAGACAAGATAATGCAAAAACAGATGCTGCGGGTCAGTTTGAAGAGCACGAGCTGGCGAGAAGCCTCAGCCCACTTCTGTTCTGTTACACTGACAAAGAACAGCCAAACTTGTGAGTAATACCAAAAGACAAGCAGATGGGAGGGAGCTTACAAAGTGTGGCAGTAATTCACAGAGAACTGGGTGCCACTATATTAGTATGAAATCAAGTAGGAAAAATACTACCTAGTAAAATGATTTGTTAGCTAATGAAGTTTCTCACTCCAGAAATCAGCATATTGGGTCTGTAGACATTTCCTACTGAAAACTCCTTGGTTGGTTAATTCCACTGTGTCCACAGGCTGCTTTGGTTTTATTTTGCATGTTTTGAACTCGGGCTTCTTTTGTAAGAAAATCAAAAGATGAAGAGAGAGAACCACTAAAAAAAACCAAAACCAACCACTTCAAACCCCTAATCCTTAACTCTGAATGTTAATGGAGAAGTCACTTAGCTCTGCTGCCTGTGGACTTCCTGCTAGTGTGATTCTGATGTAAAAGGAAATGGCAGGATTTTGGAAAGGCATCTTTTCCGCTACTTTAACGGGCATCCAGGAGACAATTTGCTTTTTCCCTGAAAATAAAAAGGAAGAACACAATTTAAAGTAAATTCATCCGAGACATTCTCGGATTTTTGCTCAAATGAACAACAGTTAAATTTACCAGAAAAGTGTATTCCCAATTTTCTTTTTTCTTTCAAAGAAAGAAAAAGAAAGAAAATCCTTCTTTCATATTAAAAAGACACACAGATGTGGTCGTGGTTAATCAGTCTGGAAATTACCAAGCCTTTCACAGTGACGTGGTCGCTGAAGATTGACCAGTATGTCAAAAGAGCTTATGGCAGAAATGAAGGATGAATTACTCAAGAAGGGATTTATCATGGCTTCTTAATGATTTTATATTATTTATATTAAATATATCATTTATACTAAAGCACTGGTGTTCTTTTTGGATCTGGGTGTGAGTTTGATCACCAGCATCGTGGTGATACCCAACCCTTCATTTGTATGAGTAAATCTTTGTGTTTGCTTCTCCCCCCTAGTTGTACAATGCGGGTTGGCAAAGGAATCCACCCTGAAGGAATGCCTGGCTGGTGCCAGGGTTTCTCCCTGGATGGTGGCAGCGGCGTCAGAGCCCTGAAGGTGATCCAGCATGGAAACCGGCCAGGCCTCATCTACAACATCGGTGTGTGTTGGTAGGAACACTTGAGAAATACTGTAGAACTTGGTAAGACCTGATGCCGGTGGCACCAGAAGCAGAACACTACAACAGGGAAACGTAGGTTCTTAAAGGTTTTTGACGGCCCAGAGGAAATTATTAAGCAGAAAATACGATGCTATTTTTACATCTTTATGTTGAATTTCATTAACTTAAAAATCGGCTTTCGGTTGTTTTTACTTTTACATTTCATGACGGGGTTTTAATAACTGTATTTACGAACTGTTCTTTCTGGCTTTGTGTCTTTGTTCCCCAGTGTTATTTCTAAGTACCTTTGGAATCCCACCACACTGCTGTCTGTGGTTATTTTGAGTGTCTGTGTATTGTAGCAGCTCAGCTCTGTGCTACCTCGGGAGCTTTTGCTTTGTGGTGCCTCTGTAGGCTGATGTGGGGAGTGCAACTTCCGTCTTCCTTGCTCTCCTCCTCTACATAAAGTACAATTTCCTTGGAAGCTTTTAGGTCTTTAATTAAAATTACAGTTTGGAAGTTACTCCAGGGTGCTTTTTGAAGTATTCTACATACATTTAAAAGTGGAATAATTACTTTCATTATTTTACTTGTGATTGGAAGTAGTGGGGTTTTTTCTTCAGTGCTTCTAATCTCTAAATTGTGCTCGAGAAACAGAGGGCAACAGGCGGCATAAAATTCCATTTGCTGCTTAAAATAACCTTTCAAGAGGCGACAGTGTTACGGCACAACCAGCACATCTCGGGAGCCCATGGAAAAGAACTTTTGTTACGTGAAATACCTTGTGCCAAATGTCTTCTGTTCTCTTTTGTAAACCATAGCTTTGTTTTTACCTTGGTTTTGTTTCTAGGTATTGATGTTAAAAAAGGCCGAGGCCGTTACATCGATACGTGCATGGTAACGTTTGCTCCCCGCTACCTGTTGGATAATAAATCGTCCTACAAGCTTGCCTTTGTTCAGCGGGAATTCGCCCGAGGTCGGGTAAGCTGTTTGCCTTTTGTTGCTTGTTAATTATTACAGTACCTGCAGTTAGCCACAGCATCTCCCAAATAAAAAGAGCACAAACATTACACTTGAAAATGCCGCTGGCTGGTGACGAGACGCGTTCTCACTATTCTAATACCAGCGCCCACCTTCCAGAATAAGTCATATTTGAGAGGTATTTAGATCAGGATTGTATTTTTTCAATACCTAGAGGATATGTATTTAGGTTTCTGTTCTTAGGGGACATCAAATCCTGATGGCTATATCTCCACACTTCCTGGGTCCAGCGTCGTGTTCCACTGGCCACGTAACGATTACGATCAACTATTGTGTGTGAGATTAATGGATGTCCCAAACTGCGTTTGGTCTGGGGGCTTTGAAGTCAACAAAAATAGCTCGTTCCATATCAATATGAGGTACCTATTTTATATAAAACTTCCGTGGCATTCTTCTTTTTTTTTATAGAAGCAGTTGTTTAACACTTATGACTGTGGGGAATGCAGATTAGAAACGTAACTCTCATGAACTTTGTACTTTCTCAGGGACACTCTGGGAAAATGCTACTTCTTAAGAGTAGAAATTACTCTTCAAGGAGCCACGTACCGCATTGCGTTCAGTGACACGGATCAGTTACCGCCACCTTTCCGCATAGACAATTTTTCCAAGGTAAAAGAAAAAAAAAAAACCACAAACTTTTGGTTTTTTTCTTACTTTTTTAGTGGAAAAAAAAAAGGAAAATTAGGAGTTCTTTTATACTTGCTAAAAGAGGGAGCAGGCTAGCTTGTGTAATGGAATAAGCTGAAAGTGTTTGTAGCAAGAGGTACTGACACATAATTGTAATTTTCTGAAGTGTTATTAAAAATTTGTAGCACTTGGCTATTTCATCTTGTTTAAATAACAGTGCTGACATTGTGGCTGGCATTAGTGCAGTAAAAATCTTACAAGGAAGAGCATTTTTACTGATGAGAAAATGGTGCTAGAGTGATAGTTTGTGTTATTTTCATCTCTTGAATCACCTCTAAGAAGAATTCGAGCTACTGCTGCCACTTCCTTTCTCTCTGTCTTTGGGCCTCCACGTCAGTGATTATAAAAATCTGAGAATTTACTTTGTGTATTTTACAGTCACTTACAAACTCTCTTTTGAACAAAGCTCTTGATGATTATTGATTCCCGTTCTGAATTTTGGTACTGAACTGTTAACTACAACTGGGCAACTCTCCTGATTTGGATTAGGAGGATTTTAAATGCTCTCGTGAGGCTAAGAAATTTTGAACCACAGATGACAGATAAAAGCAAAGATGAAATTTCCCATCGCTTTGACGTTATCTTTAATTGCGTCTCAGTTGGAAGAAAATGCCGGTGAAACTATTGGGGGTGAGGCATGGGAAGTGAGCTGAACGCATTTCAGCGATTAACTCTGAAAAATGAAAAAATGATAGCAAAAAATATGCCCGATTAACAATTTCTGTGGGAAACTAAATCCTCTTTCCTAACTGTTACAGGTCCCAATTGTTTTTAATCAGCACGGTGTTGTGGAGCCAAGGCTGTACACTGATGTGAAGCCCATGACCTCTCTGGATTATGCGTGGGATGAACCTGTTCTACCACCTTTTATAACGCTGACGGTCAAAGGGGCAGGCTCCTCAGAAATCATCTGCAGCATGAACGACTTCCAAGATAGCAAGCAGCTTTACTATGAAAACTTCATTTATATTGCTGCTACATACACTTTCTCAGGGTAATTCTTTACATATTAGATGAAAACAATTTGAATGTTTGTGGTGTTGTTTAGGCTTTTATGTGAATATTCTCTTCATGGCTGTTTGAAAGTTTTTCAAATGCCATTAAACTTTTGTCAGCCGTGCAGCTAGCAGGGAAAATGCCCAAACTGGGAAGCTGAGTGTAGCAGTCAGTAAGTTGTGTGTTTGGGTGCTTTGTAGGTGCAGCTCACCGCTGGTTTTGTCACATAGTGAGAAATCTTTAGCACATGGCATCTGCTGTGACCCTGCTGTCTGGTGCTGGAAGAGCAGAGATGCTCAGCGTCATGGCTGGGGGCTTAGTTTCATTTGGTGGATTAAGAACACTTGACTACAGGACACACCTATCTATGACATGCCTCTGAATTTTAAACTGGAACTAGTTATGTGCTTCTGAAAACAGCTACTGGTGTTTGATACGTGCTTTGCTTTCCTCAGTACAACTGGAATGTTTTCTTTGAAATTCAGCTGATTGCCTGTCAAGTTCCTAGTCACAGTGAGAAATCAAAGCCCCTTTTAAGAACGTGTTCAGATTGATGGTTTACACTGGTAATTCCAAAAATAACAAGAGAAAAAAAAAAAAAAAAAACCCAATATAAATTTAGTCTGCCTACACTGGAAGTGTAAGCTTCCTTAGTTGGATTTTGATACAGATCTAATTCAACCTACAGAGGAAGCAGCCACTCTGAATATACACATGATGATGTTTTCTTGATGTTCCAGTTTACAGGAGTCAAGTGTAAGACCAGTTGCTTCAAATAAGGATGCTGCGTATGCAGAGCTTGTCCTTGATGTTTCCCCAAAGACTCAACGGGTTGTACTGAAAAAGAAGGTACCAAGGCACATTTGATTTTATCAAAATGCCGTTGTTATCTGCTGAACATTTTCATGGTAACTTTTAAAGGGGGGAGACAGGCTCCACTGAATGCGACAGGTTATGGCAGTTGCTTGAATTCTGGTGGTGCTTCCATGTGAAACTTTTATGGGGGTAAGGGTGACAGAAAAAGGAATTGGAACAAAAGTAGTAAGGAATGTTTATAAATACATCTAGGACAACCAAGTGTGGTAATTGTATGCGGGGGGTTCTACAGAAGATACAAGCAGGGCATGCTTTGGTTTTGGTTGCTTTGCAAGCGAAGTCACGGCCGAGGGAACTGGGATTGTTTAGTCAGGAGGGCTGAGGGGAGACCTTACTGCTCCCTACAGCTGCCTGAAAGGAGGTTGTAGCGAGGTGGGTGTTGGTCTCTTCTCCCAAGTAACTAGCGACAGGACAAAAGGAAATGGGCTTAGGTTGCACCAGGGGAGATTTAGACCGGATATGAGGAAGAATTTCCTTACTTAAAGGGTGGTGAAGCAGTGGAACAGGCTGCCCAGGGAAGTGGTGGAGTCGCCACCCCTGGAGGTATTCAGAAAACCTGCGAAAGTGGCACTTTAGGACATGGTTTAGTGATCGTGGTAGTGTTGGGTTGATCGGTGGACTCGATGATCTCAGAGGTCTTCTCCAATCTTAATGATTTTATGACTCTGGAGCTCTTGAGAAATCAAAACTACATTTAAATATTGCTAAGATAAAAAATAGTTTGTAAATACAGCTTTGCACCAAACAGTGCTGGGGATGGATACTCACTGAGTATCAGAGTTGAATTAGAAGGTTTTACACAAAGTAGTCTCTAACTGTAATTCAGGGCTCTGAAGTTAAATACATACAAGCCATTCCAAGAATTACAATTCAAAGCATATGATAGCAAAACAGAACAGAAATATTGGCTCTGTACTGCTGTGCTCATTTAAATGTTGACTTTTGTGCAACAGGAGCCGGGAAAACGATCCCAGCTTTGGAGAATGATGGGCACAGGAATGCTTTGCAATGAAGGTTCTTCAGTTCCTCATAACCCCCGTAAACCCTCTCCTCAGTCTGTGGACTCTTGTATGATTTTAGATATCGCAGGCCTGGCAGCTGTCACGGATAACAGGTATTGCAAGCAGAATCTCTCAGGGAACTGCTGTAGCAGTTTCTATGTCTTCGAAAGCATACCGAATGTAATATTCTCCAAATAAGGAAAGAAATTATTCCGTATGCCTGTGGAAGAGCTAGATTTTATCTGTCTTCGTGAACGGACCTCACGATACATCTTTTGTGTCTTGGGAATATTTTTAATAGCATGGCTAATGTATTTATTAGCAGATTGTTAAAAGAGCACTTCAGAAGTGAGATTAGGAGGAGGAGCTTGAGCAAAACTAGAGTAAGTGTTTGCCATTCACGCATCTCAAGAGTAAAACTGAGAAGCTGGAGTCCTCTAGGTATCGAGTGATGCGCTCTCGTTGCAGGTACGAGCCCCTGATGTTGAGGAAGCCTGATCGGCGGCGCAGTACTACCCAGACCTGGAGTTTTCGTGATGGAAAGTTGACCTGTGGTATTCATGGACTTGTTGTCCAGGTCAGCACGGATTATATGCTGCCATTGTTTTTTGACTGTTGCTGATATGGGTGGCAGAGTCATTTGGCCTTAGTATTGAAGTGAAATAAAAGCTTTGAGGCCTAAGATCAGAATACAGAGGAAACCAGACTTGGACATACAGGTTGAAATGTTGGAATGTTCTTAGCAATTTCAAATAAACTTCTTGCACTATTAATTTGAAAGTAAATAATTAGAAAATTAATAGTATGTTGTTGTTGAAAATGAACAGTATAGTGATGGATAGAACCTTCATATTCTCAAATGTAGCAGCTGTGGGAGTGCTGCAGATTGTGCCACTTGGGATCACTGGTGAAGGTCAAGGTTTGTGTATAACCAGCACTTTTCAGAGTCGTGGTTCTAACATTTTAGGAATAAGAATTTCAAAAGCAGATTGAGCTGTTTGCTCACTCTTGGTGCTTCAGGAAACTCTGCCTTGCAGACAGCTAACACCTGGCAAACTTCCTGATAATTTTGCCTGCTGGTGGTAAAAGCTGTAGGCACAGAAACCTGGGCTGATTTTACAAATTCTAGAGCTAAACATCAAAAGAATGTAAAATAGACTTTTAAATTAACGTATGTAAATAGTTATCTGAAGCCTTTACCTATCAGTTCATTTGATTTATTTTTTTTTTAACTTGCTCTTTCTCCAGGCAAAGGGAGGAACACTAGGTCTTCGTGACGGAGCAGAAGTTGTTCTTGGTCCTGATACTTCACTTGAACTTTTGGGGCCAGTTCCACCTGAACAGCAGTTCATAAACCAAAAGATGAGGCCTGGGTCAGGCGTACTAGCTGTTAGAGTCATCCCAGATGGACCAACTAGAGTTCTACAGGTGGAAGTTCTTCATTAACTCTAATCTAATTTCATTATTTGCTTTTACTTGAGACACCTTTTTCTCTGTTGCATCTCTAAATTCTTATGTCACCTCTCTAATGCTATGAAGGAGGAGGGCAATAGCATAAACCAGAAATAATCATAATAGAAGTTTTCATTCTACTTATTTTTTTTTAAGAAAAAAAAAAGATCATTTTATAAGACAGGACAATAGAGCTGTTAGTGACAACTGGGAAAGTGATCGTGGCAGTAATTTATGGGGGGTTTTTTATCAGATTACAGATTCTAACCAACGTAGAAATGATCGTTTATCCAATGAAGGAGATGAACTTCCAGTTACAGAACAAGATCTACGCAAGTTAAAAAATCCAGATACAGAGCAGGAATTGGAAGTAAGACACAACTAGTATCTGTCTTTTAGTTATCATTTTCCTTTCTAGATTTTAGAGGGGGAGTTTGTCATTAACTTTTCCCCGTGATGGCTTCTTGTTATGAACTTGTAGATTTTTCCTGCTAAAACTCCTCATTCTTTGCAGTTGGGTTTATGTGTCTTAACATGTCCTTGTTTGAAGACGTTGTCAGTGAGCTGTTCAGCCTCTCTGGAGATAAGTCTAAAAAAATAACTTTGCAGAAGGATGTATTCAGTATCGCAGGGGTTTGCAGTGCTGCTTTGTTAGTGGATTGGTATTTTTCCTTCTTCAAATGTTCTTTTCTCAGGTGCTTATAAAACTGGAAGGTTTAGGATTGTCTTTGGTCAACAAGGTTCCTGAAGAGCTCGTGTTTGCAAGCCTCACGAGAATTAACGTCCACTACACGCAACTGTCAACAAGTCAGATGCTGGAGCTCAGTGTGCAAGACATACAGGTACTGGCCATGCTGAAACAGATTTATTTGTTTATAGGTCTTCTCTGGTTTTTGCTCTCCTAACAGGTTTGGAAGGTGTTTAGAGCTGTTACTGAGATTTCAGTTCCTAAATATCATACGGTTTGATTTGCATCAGTGTTTCCTTCTTTCGTTGTTCTCTTCTTAGTACTGGTTGAGACAATGAGCTGTTGTATGTCATGCTGCTGATTCCTATCAGGCAAGTTAGAATCATTTGTATTTTGCAAGCAGGTCAGAAGGAGGATTTTCTCCCTTCCTGGTTCTTCATTCTCCGTCATTACATAATGAAAATGCAGCGTTTGAAAGCAGGACTCCTAGTGCTGGTAGCACTGTAGTTTAAATCCTAGAATCAGAGACAAATAATACAAATGTAAACTCACTTTTTTTTTTTTTTGACTTTAAAGTTTTGCCTTAAACTTTAATTTCAGTTCAGTCTTTGAAATGCAGAATTTACAAGTTAAACCAAAGACTGTAAGAAGTATTTAAAAAAAACCCCAAAAAACCTCCTTTAAATTGTTAGAATTCTGCTCCCAAAATGTAACATTTCAGTGGGAGGGGAACTGTGGATACTGATGTCGATTATACAGGATAAATGTCTACTTCCATGGATCAGTCAGACTGAACGGCAGGACTAGCTGAACTCTACTCTTGTTTAATGGTTTTGGCTGTGGTTTTGGAAAAAAAAAATAAAATAAAATCCCAGAGAACACAGCAGTTCTGGTATAGGTTTTGTTTGTTGGTAGCTATAATATTATGGGGGTTTTTTAAATGAAGGACATTTCTGAATGTTTTCCTGGTATGGCCTCAGCAGTGATCAGTAACCAAGTGTCCAGTACCTTCCTGGCTCAGGGACCAAGTATTTCTGAAAGCTTTTAAGTCCTCAGTTAAAGAGCATCCATTTTGCTGGCTATTGTCACTTATTCAGATATTCTTGTCTGTCTTGGCCACTCTGTAGGTGGACAACCAGCTTATTGGCACCACACGGCCTTTTATACTCTTTCTGACACCTAAGATGAGTGAAAATGAACCCGTGGAGACTGGTCCTGCTGTGCAAGTAAATGCAATGAAATTTCCCAGTAAAAATGCCCTGACTGATCTATACAAGGTAAACCTCAGGCTTTTGATTGTGCCATGCAGGTGCTACTCTGCTTAAATGACCTTTCCTGTTCCTAATTTTTATTAGTTATCTAAATGAAATCATTTGTGAAATGCACTTTACTGGACCTGGGTAGGCTGGAGAGGTGGGCCCAGATGAACCTTGTGAGGTTCAACAAGGCCCATGCAGGGTCCTGCGCCTGGGCCGGGGTAACCAGCACTGTCAGTACAGGCTGGGAGAGGCTCTCCTGGAGAGCAGGCCTGTGGAGAGGGACTTGGGGGTGCTGGTGGATGAAAAACTGGAGATGAGCCACCCATGTGCAATCGCAGCCCAGAAGGCCAATCCCATCCTGGGCTGCACCAAAAGAAGTGTGGCCAGCAGATCAAGAGAGGGGATTCTGCCCCTCTACTCTGCCCTGGTGAGACCCCACCTGGAGTACTGTGTCCAGTTCTGGAGCCCCAGCAGAGGAAGGATGGAGACATCCTGGAGCGTGTCCAGAGGAGGCCACCAAGATGATCAGGGGAGGGGAGCATCTCTCATATGAAGACAGGCTGAGGGAGCTGGGGCTGCTCAGCCAGGAGAGGAGAAGGCTCCGGGGGGACCGTATAGCGACCTTCCAGTACCTGAAGGGGCTACAT
>JAAGNO010027625.1:59624-70214 GCA_033439905.1 Ceryle rudis
TAGTATGAGGGTGATAGATCAAGGGAATGGGCTGCCCAGAGAGGAGGTGGAGGCCCCATCCCTGGAGTCATTCAAGGCCAGGCTTGATGGGGCTCTGTGCAACCTGCCCTAGTAGAGATTGGGCCAGATGACCTCTAGAGGTGCCTTCCAGTCTAAAACGGTCTATGAAATGAATACTGAAGTTTAAAGGGGTCTACACGCTCCTTCTCAGGTACCTAGGGCTTAAAGCTACAGTAGAGTGATGAACAGGATAATAAATACATTTAAAATCATATCAAGCCATCATGCTTGTGACCTTATTTTCAAGCTAATTATTCTTCCCCGAGAACCGATAGTTACCACTGTAGTGAACCAGAGTATCTGTGCTCTGCTTCTCATGAGTTGTGTACAATTTCTTTCTGATAAGAAGAATTTCTCTCTGTTTTCTTGCACCATAAACCCCGTTCTGTGTACTGGAGCTCTTTGGAAATGTTGTTTGGATGTTTATCCACCGACTATGGTATGCGTGGTGAGGGCAAAACCGAGTTCATTACTGAGATGTATTTCTTCACTTAGAATCTTCACCCATGTATTTTGACACTGTTTTGGAAAACAGCTTATTGTGGTGCTGGAAAACAGCTAAGCATCAGGTTCTCAAGTGTTAGGATCAGGTAATGAAGCACGATGCCATCCAAAAAACTGAAACAGTCATCACGAGTTGTAGGAAACTTTAAGTGAAGGAAACTAACGATACTATTTTGAAGGTGGGAGTCTTGCTACACATCCATTTCAGGGAAAATATTCTGTTGATGTCCAACACCTTGTCCTGTTTAATGTCTTACGTGGATTATATTTCTAGTGTTAATGCTATAAACTGAGACTTGTTTCTCTTTGTAGCATCTGATGATCACTGCTCGAAAGTTCACAGTTCAAATTGAGGAGAAGCTACTTCTGAAGCTGTTGAGTTTCTTTGGCTACGATCAGTCTGAATCAGGTATAGTATAAAGTTACAAAGACCAGTTCTACAGTGTACAGAGGCATTATGATCTTTGCACATAAACTAAGTTGAAAACATCTAGCAAACTCCTGGTTGCTTGGAAAAAGCCACTGCTGGACAAAAAGCTGTTGTCCCAGTGGCCCCCCGAAAGCTGGTCGTGTATATTGTGCTTGTTAGGTAATGACCCATGTAACGTGTCGTCGTCCAGTGCACGGTGGCTGGGCTGAGCCTCTATGGGAAGGAGTTCAGCAGTCATCTCAAGCTCCTGTATCTGTATTCATCTAAATTGGGATAAAAGAAATTGTGTTATTAATTTAGCAAACCACTTTGTTTAGTAATGTTTGTTTATTTAAACCCGAGGCTGGAAATGGGGTCTTTGTTCATTTGTTTTGTGGGCAGTTCCTCTTGCTTAACCGAGGGAAAATTTTGCCTGTCTGACCTTTTAGTTGTGACATCTGTACCCCTGGCTTGAATTGCAATAGAAGTTTTTCTTCCATTCAGTGAGGCAAGACAGAGCTCTTCAATCTTCTAATCTCTTAGATGTTCTTCTAATCCTTCTATTGTAGGGTTTATCTGTACTTCGGAAAGTTTCTGAAGCGTCTGTTTTGGAGTCCTTATTATGCAGTAGGGTGTGTAGGGTTATATAACAAAATAACTGTTGCTGGAAAAAAACCTATTTTTGGCTTGATTCCAAATAAGGGCAAGTCTAGAAATGATGCTCCAGGGTTCTGTGTCTCGCTAATCCACAGTATCTTCGAATTGTGTCTGGAAGCATAAGAGTGTTCTGTTTCCCAGTCTCACAGAGGACTTGATTTGTAGTGATGAGGAAGTAATAGAGATTTGGAGTTTTGCTCTTAGGCTGATTACTGATCTGTCTTTTGTTTTGGTTTACCCTCATACTTTAGCTGGGGGTTTTTTTGTTTGCTTACCGCACACTCTTTTTAGTGTGTCCAAGATTCAGACAAAAATTATTTTGTCACTTACATTCCACATGTTTAATTGTTCAGCCTGACCTCATAAGACTTTGTCATCTTTCATCTTTCCCTTGCCTTCCCCCACCACCGAGGTGCTCCTGCACATAACATACAAACCTCTTAGTGTCAGCCAGATTTGGCTCGCTCTCTGTGTAATTGATCGACGGAGTATCTTCCCCACAGACATTTTGTCCATTCTGCAGTGATAACTGGAAAGACTGTCAGCTCTGCTTGCTGTGTACTTCGCTTGCTTTTGCTGGTGATAGTCGGGCGTGTAAGGAAGTACAGAGAAAGGAGAGAGAGGAAAATTTATTGTAAGACGGTGGCTACACAGCAGGAAGCATTGCATAGGGATGTTTGTATCTCCTGGTTTCCGTATGCTGACAAAGATAAATTAGAAGCAAGATTAAGAGCTCAGATAACTTAAAACTATGCACTTGGATGACTTTATTTGTATTTAAAACAAAAAAAATACATGCAGGTTTAGAAATGCAGGCAGACCTGAAAAAAAATTCTTGAGCCTCAAAGGTCAACTTCACGTCACAAAGCATGAGTAATTTTGCTGGCTACACTAGTAGTCACACATAACGTTTTCTTAGTACAGAGAAACTATTAACTCTTTACAGAGTATGCATTTATAACCCCATACTTACTTATTTGCAATCTGTTCTGATTCCTCTGTCTTGTCTGGATGCAGAGGTTGAAAAGTATGATGAAAACCTCCATGAAAAGGCTGTGGAACAAGGTGGAGCACAAAAGCGATACTACTTTGAAAATCTGAAAATTAGCGTGCCTCAGATAAAGTTGAGTGTCTTCACTTCCAACAAACTCCCTTTGGATCTCAAGGTACGCCAGTGCATTTGCAGAGTGTGCTTCTGTTCGTAGGAGGAGAAGGGAACAGAAGCTGTAATTCGTTACCATTATTCGTTTCCTTTTACTCTGCTGTTATTTAAGTTATAAATAATAGAAGTTCCAGTAACTTGTATTATTTAATTTGCATAATTCCCAGTCTCTTCTGGAATATTCTTTCCTTTTTGTGATTTCAGTTGAAGCACAGCCAGCTTCACCCCGTGACTCACTACTGTACAAAGGCTCTTGGTTACATTGATGGGAGTGTAAAGAGCTTAAAGGGAATGACTTCCACAGGGGAGGGCTGAGGGGAGGGTGCAGAAAAGTAAGAAGTCACTCAGAGGGTTTGCACGAGCGCTGTGCAATTTGGTTCAGTATTAAAGTGAATTCAGATTGAGTATGGACTTGCTGGGAAATCTTGGTCCTTTTCATGTGGTGACGAATGTTCTGGCACAGTCGTTCAAGTGAGCCAGGGATTCCAGATTCTGGGAAGATCATCTCATCCAGTGTTCCCAGTTTGTGTGTTGGGGCCTTTCTGGACGTAATAAGATGGCAACAGTCAGCAGTGTTTCAGTACCCTCTGAGCTAATGCAGCTAATTTCCTCCAAGGTGGGGGAGTTGAAACAAAAGCAAGAGAGCAACCAAACCATAAAAAGTTTTCCCCGCTGTGGAGGAACTGAGCTGCTGCCCATTCAACTTTGTGCGTTCAGAAAACAGATCTGAGACGCTGGCCAGGCTTTTTTGTGCCTTTGGTGCTATGGACAATAAGATGTGCAAGCTTTTAAAGAAGTTTTGTGGAATGAGGACGTATCGTGTATGTGTATTGACATTTGGAGTACAGTTTGTGATGTGTTATCAATGAGTACGTAGCCCCATCCCCGGGAGGTTTCAAGGCCAGGCTGGATGAGGCTCTGAGCAACCTGCTCTGGTGGGAGGTGTCCCTGCCATTGGCAGGGGGGTTGGAACTGGATGATCTTTAAGGCCCCTTCCAACCCTGACAATTCTATGATTCTATCATGGAATCTTACCAGGGTGGCCCAGCATACCATCAGCTCTGTCTTCATGTATTGCTCTTACCAAATCCTTGTGCAAAAGAGACAATTCAATAGCTGCCTGCCATATTCCTTACCATTCAACAGCATCAGCAGTCTCACATGTGTTGGCACTTCGGCTTCAACATGACCAAGCTTATCATCCGATTATCTCCAATTTGGACAAACAGTGGTACCTTTAAGAAGCTATTAACGTGCACTGTTCTGTTCAGACTTCCTCCCCCCGTTGGTATATGATTGCATATGGATGTGTCTTGGCAGCCACCAGTGTTGGTCCCAGGAGATAACTTGGCGTGTACATTTTTTTCCCCCTAATGATAACAGTCTCTGACTGTGTTCTGTGTGTTAACTTCCACAGAAAGAGTTCCATTCAGTTTTGTAGCACAGGAGAGTTCAGGGTCGGAGGGAGAGAATATGCACAGTAGAGTCTTTGTAGAAGTTTTTCTAACTACCTCTAATGTTTCTGGCTTGGACATCGCTGTCTGGTAATTTGGTGCAGACAGCTTATTTTTATTAGGTACCAGTATTAACAGAGTTGCCTTATATAATATCTGATAGTTAAACAGGAAATTACTTCCTACCTAAGTTGAATAATGAGGACTACTCCAGTTAGTGACCCATTTACTGGAAAAATAAATAGGTCCTTTCTTACTTGCGAACTTAAACCAGAGCTGTAGTTTACCTTAATTGCCTGCAGATGGCAGACAAACTCATCTTACTTAGGCCGAGCTTGCTGTAGTGATTAACGGGGAAAGAACACGAGCATCAGGCTGCCTGCCTCCTCCAGCTTTGCTGGTGTTGGTAGCTCTGCAGACGCTACTATCAAGATTTGAAATAGGAGAGATCTCTTTCTTTCTCCAAAGATTAGTTTTCTTGTTAATTTTTCCAGAATATTATTTATGCGTGTGTATCTGTAGATGTTTAGCTTGTCTGCCTTAAATACATTTATTTCACGTATAGATTGCACAGGTTAGAGATGGCCCACGGGGTAATTACTGTCTTCCTTGACAAGAGCTGAAAAAGCTGCTTTAAAGAATTTCAGTAGAGCACATCGCATTAAGAAATGAGCCTGAGGCTTGCAGGAAACTGGGTATGTTATTCCAGCTCATCCTGACACTTAATCCATTCATAGAACTTTAGCAGGGTGGAAAATACCCGGTTTTGTCTTCACTACATACCAAAGAAATTAATTTGGGGTTTAGTTGAATTGAATATTGGAGGGTTAGTGAAGTGCTAAGCATAGAATCTTAAACACATTTTGGGCCTAAATGTTGCTATCGACAGATACCGTCAGGAAGAAATGCAGTTCTAATAATTCATCGGTCCTTACAAGTGCCAGGTTTAGGAGTGAGCGCTCTCTGTATCAAAAACCTCCACGGCAGTGGTGAGCTGCTCTAGCAGCTTCATATCTGAAGTTTTGGCTTCTTACCTGTTTAAAAATGAATTCGTGTGGGTGCTGTGAATGAGAAGTAGAGAGTAAAATTAAAGTAGCGATATTTTTTTCTTTAATTAGGCATTGAAAAGCACGCTGGGGTTTCCTCTAATCCGATTTGAAGATGCTGTGATTAATCTGGATCCTTTCACGAGGGTCCATCCGTACGAAACTCAGGAGTTTATCATTAATGACATTCTGAAACACTTTCAAGAGGTAAGTGTCTTACAGATTTTCTTGGGGCAGAGGCTGAACTTCTCTTGACTGGCAAGTTCTCTACCCAGGGTGTGGGCACTTTCTTGACTATACCCTTAAGGGGTTGTGCTGTGTTGCTTCTTTGCCACAGGGAGAAATAGCGTCATGTGCTTTTAAAGAGTATACTGGTTTTGAGATGAAGCTATTGTTGATCTTACTGGTATTTGTGTGTTCATTTCCTCAGTAAAACTCTGGGTTTGTATGCGTTTTCATTGTGGGTGGAACTTCTGGTTTGTTTCTTTGCCTTTTAATCAACTTTGGTGGTGTTAACATGATCCATAAGTGATAATGCATTCTTCCTCTCGATTTTACAGGAGCTGCTTAGTCAGGCAGCAAGGATTCTAGGTTCTGTGGATTTCCTTGGCAACCCAATGGGTCTGTTGAATGATGTTTCGGAAGGTGTTACTGGACTTATAAAATATGGCAATGTTGGTGGTCTCATAAGAAATGTCACACATGGAGTATCAAACTCGGCTGCAAAGGTAATAATTGTGATATTAAAGTTTGTTAATAAGGAAAAACTAGTCAGGAAGCAAGTCAAATAGAACTATTGACCATCTCTAAATTGCTTTGTCCTGTTTCTTTTGTAAAAATTGTGTGTGAATTGTAGGTATTCTTTTTAAGCTGGTTCTATATACACTTCAGGGATGCCAGAAACCCTGCAGGAGTCAGTTAAACCACTCAAAGCCTTATTATTGCTAGACATTTTGCGGATTGAATGAAGTAGTTACGCAACTAAAACGTTGCTCAAGTGTAGAGTCACCTCCGACGTGCAAGTGAACAGTTGCCTACAGCATATAGAGAGAGAGCATTATAGGAATTTGGAGTTAAGGGTTTATTAAGGGTTTATTTAGTATAACAGGAGTTGGCAATCTATTTTTGGAAGGTGATGTGAGTATCAGCTACTACGATAACACTTGAGGTTGGTTTTTTTTCTATGCCACATAGCAACAAGGTAAGGAATTCCTAGATTGCTACACATTTATCTTTAGTTTAATTCCAAAGTCTGTGCGTGGTGAACATTCTTCTGTCCTTCTGATAACGATTGAGAAAATTCAGTTATATCAGTGTTATCCGTGAGAAAACGATCTTCAGTGCCTGAGAGAGGTATGACCTCACACAGCAGCCAAAAATAGGAAGGGGTTTTGGTCTTGGTCAGTACTGTGCTTGAGACTGAACAAACACAGATTTGCTTGGATAGAAAAAGTCTTGAAATATTCCTCAGTATGTACATGGTGTGTCAACAGGTACTGTAAATGAACTTTGTGGTCAGGGGTAGAATCAGAGTAATGCTTTCTTTGCATAAGGATGTGTTGTTAAAATTTGGTTTTGTGAAAATTCTTTTACTTCCCATTATTTTTTTTTTTTTCCAAACGGGTTCGTCTGTACACGTCTCTCATCATGGTTCCTCCTTTCTCAAACCATTCCATTTATTTCTGTACTAGGAAATCTACTTCTCCCCCCCCTCCCCAGGTTAGTGGGAAAAGGAGAATCGGAAGATGAGGAAGGTGAATTGTAGAGTTTACACAATTACAGATAGCTCGAGGCTGACTTTGCCAGCCCTTGTTAAAGGGATCCCAGCCGTAGGGATCCCCTGTCCATAGCCAGGTGCCCAGCTGTGAGCATATCTCACCCTGCCAGTTGAACCAGGGGGAGAGGTGACACACACCTTCTCCATCATCACTGTCTCGTTGCCCTCATCAGCCCATTTGGGACAATTTCAAGAAATTCAAACAAAGCACCCTGGGTTTGACAGTCCTGTCCTAATCCCATGCTAATGGTTTTGTGATTGTCAGCCCTGCAAGCACAAGCTTAGCCGAGGACTTACTGAGCCTCTGCAAGGCAGTATTCATCTGTCCAAATGAGTATTTTTGTCCATGCTCCCTACTCGTGGTCCTAGCCTCTTGTGACCCATCCGCTCCACCCAAGAGAGCGTGTTTCTGTAGAGTTTCCTTTCTATAAAGTGTTGTTTCCTCATTGCAGTCACATCTGCAGCAACAGTCTCATAAATCTTTCTTTAAAAGGCACGAGCCTTCCTACATTTCCCACAAGGGCAAGGTCATTCTTTGAACTTTGGAGTCATTTGTAACCAAGGGGTTTGTGAAGGAAGATTTTTCAAAGGCAGAGGGGCAGCTGGATGCTGAACTCCTTTCAAAATCCATCAGGAGCTGAGTGCCTGCTTCCCATTTATACCTTTGAAAATCACCCCATGGACTATTTATCTGTCTTCACAGGTATTTTTTTTTCTTTCTCCTTGATATATCCAAAATATCTACAATGCAAGTCTCACACAGTGCCCTTTTAAAACACTTTTTTGTATGGATTATTTATTTCTCCTTTCAGAACAAGGAGAGAATTACATCCTTTAGGAAGGCTTATAATACATTATGGAACTTCTTGGTTAATTCTCCTTCTAAGGATGGATCTTAATTCTGGTACACAGAAGATAACCATAGAAAAGGCTCAGGTAACCAGGATGAATTCTTCCCTCCACACTGCTTTTAGGCTTCTACTTTTAAAGTGATGGTTATATTGCTTTTAGGCATCTGAGTCTGCTAGAACACTAAGTCAGGAATGTCCATATGATAAAAAAAATTGGCACTTCGAGCACAGTTTGTGATGTGCTATATACGTGGTTCCACAGAGGACTTTGTCTTTTACTCCTTTCTATTCTATCCTGTATAAGCCTTGTGATCATATCTAGGGTTTGTGAACTTTTGATAAAGAAAAAAATGTATTGGGGAGGGAAATAATTCCAACTACTCAAGAAAAACGTGACTGCAGCGCTAGATCGTTTCATCTTGCCATTGCTGCTGTCTGTAGGGCAAGTATTTTTAAGTGTTCTTTCACTGCGCAACGTCCCCTGACTGAGCTGTGCCGTGGAGGGCTCAGCTTTGCAGCTGATTCTGTGGGGCTGGAACCTACTGCAGCCAAACCGAGCTGAGCCTGAGTTCTGCTCAGGAGCTGATAGCTGGGGAAAACCCAGCTGCTTTGCTCGGTGTGAGTACCTGAGTTTTAAAGCGTCTTAACTAAAAATCTAGCCTAGATTTTAAGATGAGTTAGCTTTTAAGGGGTGAGCAGATAGATAAACAAACTTTAACAGTATAATCATCGCTTTAAAAGTAACGCTGCTTGACTGAATTGAAAAGTAAGCTATTTGAGTATTATCTGGTTTTGTCATTTTATTGCTTTTCTAGTTTATAGTTGTGTTGATTATCCCTGTAATGGCTTTTCCATGCATTTCAGAACACGCAGTGGGTAAAGCCTTCTTTCAAGTGGAGAGCTGCAGTGTATTTAAGTTGGCACGAAACCTTAGGTTAAAGAAAGTTCACTACAGACAGTTTTGTAGTTTTTATCCCTTGGAGACTCCAAGTTCTGTATTTTAAAAAGCTCTTTGATCCTAAATATAGACACCTGAGGGAATTTCATTCCCTCTGAATGGAGACTTCTATAGTTGCCATATGCGTAGAAATGTCTTGAATTCTTGGCATCCACACTTGATTTTATTTCTGCCATTAGGCATGATAGTATCCAATCCTAAATTCATCCAGTTTCAGAGGCATTTCAATTAGAAATGAATATTGAACACTGAATTAGCATCTGAACAAAACTGTTCTGTAGCTTGTGTTCACCAAGTGGAAAATTAAGCGAGGATGTTTCTGTTACTGGCAAATAGGTGTTGTGCTGACATAATGAAATTCCTGCTAGTAAAGGATTTAAAAGATTAATCAGCTTGTCAATACTGTAATTTAATTTGCCTGATTCTTTCAACCCTTACAAGGAATTCTATTATCTTTTCTGAATTACGAGCGCACAGAAATGTAGTTGTTGGGACTCTGCAGCTAGGCTTAGTGTGTGGGTATTTATATATAGGAGGGAAGTAATTGTTGCATCCCTCCCTTCCTCCTGCAAAAATAATTGAATGAACTTCTTGAAAGAGAAGCTTAATTTTCATATTGAACTTTGAAGTTTCCAGTGAGAAATTTAATTAGGCCTCTTAAGGAAAGGTAAACCATCAGCCCCCGCTGCATTTCCTTGTTAGGTTCTTGTGGAAGCTGGCAGAGTTCAGAAGTGTCCTTAGGCTTCGGAGCAGGCACCTGAGAGCCAGAGCTGAGGCATAAAGGAGCTGCAACAAATTGTCGAGTGGCTATTTCTCCTATGACTGAGGAAGAAGCACAAATGAACTTCTGCCTTGGCCTGGCATCTCATGTATTTATTCAGATTCAGTTCAGAGTGAAGGCAGAGGTGTTTGAGTGCTTAACAGAGATAGGAAAAGCAGCAGAGTGTTGGAACCAGGTAAGGAAATTATAATACTAGTAAGGAATTGAATATAGCTCAGGTGAGTGTTTGACATGGGGGCATTTGTAGAAAAGGAGCGTGAAAGCAGCACGAAGGGAAGTAGGAGTTTTAACCCTCGTTATAAGATAAATCACAGCAGAATCTCAAGTGGTTGGCAGTGACAGAAAAGTAAAGATAACTGAATGGAAACTGAAAAGGAAGTAATAAAAGGATTGTTTAAAAACAAATCACGAACAAGTGTTTGACTTGTGTGAACGTTAACCCCAACAAAACTGGCAATAAAGGAGAAGTAGCTGTAGCGGAGTGCAGCAGGCAGGGACAATTTAAGCAGGTTGTACCCAGGAACAGACAGAGATGTTCCTAAAGCAGCCACGGCTGATGGTTCCCTTTTGTTTAAAGTTTCTTAGTTTATGTAACCAACCACCGTTCCGTGATACAATCCAGCAGCAGGAACAGCTGGCATCCTTGCTCTTTGGAGACAGTGTGGCTCAGGAGTGGCAGGAATGTTAGCTCAAAACACAATTCAAGTAGCTGAAAAAGAAATCCTGTCTTGGTGACCAGGAACTTCTGACAAAACCCATAGTATAAGGAACCTGAAGAGGTACATAGAATCATAGCATGGTAGAGGTTCGAAGGGATCTCTGGAGATCATCGCGTCCAACCCCCCTGCCAGAGTAGGGTCACCCAGGGCAGCCCACACAGCAACAGAGCCAGGTGGGGCTTGAAAGTCTCCAGAGCAGGAGACTCCACAGC
>JAAGNO010027626.1:0-31855 GCA_033439905.1 Ceryle rudis
GGGGAGGGCAGAACCGCGATCCCACCCCGGCGGCGCCCCGCGGCGGGAAGGAGGGGCGGGCCCGGCCCGGCGGCGAGGCCCGCGGACTCCCTCCGTGCGGCCGCGGGAGGGGCGTAGGGACGGTCGCGGCAGTCGCGATGGAGCTGCACGCCCCCGCCCGCTTCCACGGGTGTGGGGACGCTACCGGAGACCCCGCGGCCAGGCTTGGAAAAGCCGAGTGTGTGGCTCGGGCCGTCTGCCCTGACCAGCGCGGACAAAAAACTCTGTATTAATGTTAATTTCCACCTGAAAACACGTAATTTCTCATTTCTGCGCTCCAGGTACTGTTATTCTAAAAAGAACCAGAAAATACATGGAGACACTGGAGGTGGGACACCATTGATAGGACAGTCTGCAGCCGCGCGTTTGCTGCTCTGTCCCTGAGTCTCCCCACTTTTACAGCCCCCACTCAGAGACTTGTTATTTTAGCTAAGTCAGCTTGTCAACTCGGTCACTTTGGCATGAGGAAGAAGAATTGCCTTCTTCAATTCTGGTCAGCTCTGTCTCCAGCTGAATCTTTGCAGGAGGTGCCCCACTTGGGTTGAGTTTCAGTTTTATGGAAGCTATGAATAGTGCAGCGAAAGTCCAAAGCAGAACTTCTGGGTTAAAGATAGTTTTACTGGAATTGGTAGGACAGTTCATTTTTAATCTGCATAAGCATGTTTCTGCCTTGTTCTTTGTGCATAGCAAAAACCCGAGTATACATATATATGTATGTATGTATACATAAATGTATGAAAATAAATGTACAGTGTTGGAGCAAAACTGAACTGAGCTTCTCTATCCCCCTGTTCACCTCAGTCGTGATACAAGGATAAAACAAGAAGCCTCAGGGCTTTGGGGGAGTTTCTCACTCCTAGCTTGGTAGAAGGAATTGAGAAGTAAGTGAAGCTGAACGTTTAGAAAGAAGCAGACAACTGAATGGGTTTCTCCCAGGGTAATAGATGATAAAAATGTCTGGCAAACATCAGGAAACATTGCTGAACAAGCTGTTCTAGACAAGACCTGACTTTGCAAGACAGAAGAGTTGTAACCCTCAAGGAACTGTACCTCTCTCAGGAAAGCTGCACAGCTTTCTGAGAATTTCAGATTCTGAGAGAGAAGCTTGTTAACGAGCTGTTTATGAATATATGGCCACTTAGAACTGCCTAGATCTCTTCAGGAGTATTTGGCCCCTGCTTTGAGTACTGAGAGCCAGAAAAGGGCTCTCTTGCTCCAGAATCTGCTTCTGGGTCACACTGGGACATTACACTGTGTTTGTGGCACTACGTTTAAAAATAAAGGCGCTGGTGAGCAAAAATGAGACTGCCCTGGGCTGTGGGAAGGAGCCCCACCTCAGGTGGATCTTTCTGCTCATTTCAGTAAGATCAAAGTAAGTATGTTCTGATTACAGATACCTAATAATGAACATATCAACAATGGTTCTGTAAATATTTTCTAAATGTAAATTAGCAACTTAATAATTCTGAGTAGTTTTTCTAGCTTCTCATTTTTTTTCCTTTGATATTCAGATCTTCCTCTTTGGCAAAAAAGTTTTATACTGTCTTGAATCTATTCTGTTCTTACTAAACTGGTAAATCTTTGCTAGTGCAGCTGCAGTTCTACTGGCCCAAGTATTTATAGCTAAGCTGTACTTACTTAATTACAATAATAAGAAATCTTTGCTTGCATAATGGCTTGTAAACCCAACATGGTTGGCAACATTTTCTGAAGTAAACTTGATGACAATTTATATGGCACATTAAACTGTATAACATTCCAATTTTGTTTGTTTGAAGCTTTACCTGTCTTCCTTCAAGGCACTTACTGTAGTGATTTGTCTCCTTTATTTCATTTGCTGTGTGGAACCCACACAGCAATGCTTTTCATTTCTCTGTCAATGATCTGTTGATCTCTTTCTTTTTGTGTGTACTTGGACCCATACATATATGTGCCTGTTTCAGCTGATCTGCCTTTGATGTTTAGGTACTCTAGACAGATGTTCAACACCTTCCCCTGTCGTTGCTTAGACATTAACTCAGTCTTCTGTATGAGACACAGATATGAACCCAGTGCGTGTTCATGGCCCTCATCCACAAATACGAGTCCTCATCAAATTGACACTAACTCCATTTTCTCACAAACCCATTGCTTTCCTAAGGCACACGCACAGATTCAGTGGGCATGTGCTCAGCATGTTCTCGCACAGTAATTTCTGTTCATAATGAGACTTTGAGGACACATCTCTGTTTTTCTTTCCTAACAGCCAGAATGGGAATACCAAGTGAGAGAATAGCTAGGAAGAAAAAACAGGACCAAAGTTGCTTACATTAGCTGTGCCTAGCATGCAATAATTCCATCTTTTTCAGAGGCACCATCCTGGATACCATTTAGCTCTGAAAAATGATGGTTCCCATGCATCTCAGGTCTACTCCCAAGTTTGTACACATTTTCCCTTTCACTTAGAAGTTTTCCTGTTTACTCCAGACACAGAACTACTCTCACTTACGAGCTCTGCTACTCCAGTTACTCCTGGCTACAGGCACTGCTTCCACCTTCCCTACCTCCTCCTGACATGTGCCAGCCATACCCAGCGACACCCCTTTTCGTTTTGGCAGCTCTACCTGGGTGTTTCTGTTACACCACCCCATCCTCCTGTGCTCACAGGCAATCGTTGTGGCTGCCAGGCTCTGCAGTTTTGGTCCCCATCAGCCCACATCAGATAAGACAGCTCTTGGGGAGAGTTTATACTGGCCAGTTTTGGGTTAACTGAAATCCTTAGAATGTGTATTTTTCTAAACATGACTCTAAGTTTTATTTGTTAGTTGTTCATAGCTTAAGGCTAGAAACTTCTGTTTCCAAAGTGGAAAAACTCCATTATAAGGGTGAGCACTACCAGGAGCATTAATACAGCCTTATGCTTCTAAAACTCTGCTCGTCAGCTATTCCTGCATGGCTATCAAGTGGAGAGAGTAACTACCTGTGTGGCTGTTACTGTGCCACATGAGCCACCCCTGCGTGAATCCTCACCTTCCCAAGCTCTCCGTCCCTTCTCTCCCAGTAAATGCTCGCATGACACAGATCTTTAGATGCTTTAAAAATGGGTAGAAATTCTACTGTTACTATAAATCTAGCATGTCAGACTGGCTGTGGATTGGCAGGAGAATCACATTCAATAGCAGGCAGACGTTCATGTAATCCATCTGGTGTTGCGTTAAGGGAAAAAGTCCAATACTGCAATACTTGCAATAAATCAAAACTGGCTGATGAGGCCAGAGCTGCCTCTGGCCCATCCCTGTTATCTTTTCAAAGCCTGTCTTTACCTTTGAGATCCATACCTACTATAACATTCATCCTTCCACGTAATAGAGATTTAGGGTTTTTTTCTCCATTCTTGTCCTTTTCTCACAAGGGTTCCCTTTGCATGGTTACCCAATACAGTACTGCATACAAAATCTGTCCACGTTACCTGTGTTTTTCCCATATTCAAGGATTTTAAGCAAATCATCATTTCACTAATGCATACACATCAATACTGTGTGTTTATCATATTTTAACTACCTGAAGCTAAAGCAAAAATACATGTGCTTGCAAATTATACACATTGCAGTTCCAAATGCCTTTTAGCAATGGGACCAGAAGGACATGGGTAAAAATAGAGGATGAAAAGAGGTCTTTGCAGCATCCCAAACATTCTGTCAGCATCTCTGCTGCGAATGCTGAGATAAAAGGGAAGCATCCGTGGCTCTCTCCTACCCTTTGAACATCCTCTTGTGCACTCCTTGAGGGGAGGGACACTGCGAAGTTGTGCAGGGAACAGTCTTGGATTTTCCCTTGATTCCTGTTTACTGAATTTCTGAGAAAAGCCAGTGTTAGGCCAGGACTTTGGATCCATAGAGCAAAACGAAATCACACTGGGACTGTAGAAGGGAGACTTGCACACAAAGAGCAGATACTCAGTGGAACAATTTTTGTCTGCAGTCTTTGTGCAGCTTTTAACTACTTCTGCTCCCAGCTGCCCCGAGTCTGAATCTGTTGGCTTAGAAAGCCTATGCCTTATAGATATTTTCCAAAGTTTTCCTCTCCCTGTTAAGTACCATGGGTTTACAGAGCTCAGAGCCATAATGTACAGGTGATCCACTGGTTAACGCATTTTAAGAATTTGTCACATACCTGAGCTCAGTATTTTAACTTAAATTTTCAACTCTGGCAAAGAAGCTAATTTGTTGCTTAAGTTTTAGGCATTTATATGCTTATAATGACTTCACGCCTTTGTATACGTTCACCCACATCTATAAAGTAACTGAGACACTTTGCTAAGCTAGGGTCAGCATGCTTAAGACATACATGACTGCCATTAAGGGAGTGTTCCATTGTTAGCACTATTATAGTGAATTTAAGAGTAGAATACGACATTCTTTTTCAAAGATTTGAACAAAAGAGTAGTTAGTGTGTTCCCAAGAAAAGCTATTTGTATTAGACTGTAGACTTGTTTACTAAACAAACCTATGACTCCTTGTACTTCATAGCAGAAATTACATACCGTGATCAGCAAATATATTTTTTTAAGCAAACCTATAAAGCCATCATTCAATTGCTTAGCAGACATTTGTAGAATAAATATAAATCCCAGAAAACTTTCACAACTTTTGGTTCAGAGCTTAAGTTCACCTGAGAGACTGCTGGCTTTCTCTGTGTTTCTTAATCATATGTACACAGGTTTGTAAGCGAAACCAACCCTGATTTGTTTGGCCAGATGTGTCTTCTACACTGTGCTAACCGGTTCCTTAAACACAAACCCTCTTCATTTTATCAGAATGAAACTCTGTCAGTCAGGGTAATGGGGAACAAGCAGATTCCACTATCAAAAATGGGAGTGGACATAGATTCTGACAGTGAAGCATAAAGGGCACTTTTTATCAGCTCCAGGAAAATGGATGCTTTCAAGCACAAGTCTTTCAGTCAGTGTGTTACCCTGACATCTGCATGCCCATGCTGCCCCACCAGCCAGCAATGGCAGGTAGGCAGCAGAGCTGCAAGGCAGCACAGAAGGAGTCCAAGTCTGAAGTCACTGGTCTCCAGTAGCCACTGACAAAACACCTCTTGCTGGGTCCCGTTGCCTCTCTGTGCAGCCTGCTGATTTAACAGCATCTGAAACAGGAGCGTGTCGTCTGTGGAGCTGGGCTCGACTTTGGTGTAAACTGGAGTGGGCGGAAGTGAGGGCTGGGTGTAGCCGTAAGTTTTGTCATTTACTAAAAGACTTAAGAACAAGGACTTAGGAAGGACAGACAACCTATAAAAACTTACCAGCTATCTAGTAGAAAAAAGGCTTGACTGGGTATATCCCTCAGAACAAGGATATATGCTCGCAGAAATTCTAGGGCATAATGCGTACCCTGTGCTGACATGACTTCACAGGTTGGAAGAGGGTGTGCCTTTGCACCTTGTACACTCCTTCTCAGAAGAGCTCATCTTTTTTTTCCAGCTGTGTGTACATATTTAGACTCAGAAATCCTACTGCTAATAGAAACAATTACTGTGCTCATTAGAAATATGCACACAGAGAAACCCAAAGCAAGTTTACTTTGCCTCCTTCCTTTAAGCAATTTCTTTTCAGGTGGAACAATTTTTGCATCATATACCTTGCTTTGTATTCAATAAAAATGCATAGACATTTGTTGTTTTTTTTTTTTTTTTCCCCCCAATATTTTGTTCTGTTGTAAATCAGCTGACAGTCAGTCTCATATTTGAGGATTTAAGAACCAGGGTTTAAGAAAGTCTGGAAGCCAGAGCTCCCTTTGGCTTTGCACAGTGGCAGAATCTGTATTCATTACTTACATATTTATATTTTATATTATATCCACACACAGACCTATGGGTAGGCACTAGGGAACCACTTGTCAAAACTTCTGTTCTCTTCTCTGAATTTTATGCTGGTAAAACAATAGAAAAAGCAAAAATATTTTTCTTTTGCTTCCTTTCATGCACAATTTAAAATTTGTTAACACGCATGAGAAAATAAATTAGATTGATAAACCTCAATAATCTCTAATCACTGCTCATTTCAGGTAGAAGGAGAATAACATTTGCTGGTGAATTGTTCCTGTGAAAGAATTAGACATGTTTGTGAGAATAGCGTCTTTTCTTTGCAGGGAAATTCTGTTTACTATCATAAGGCTGCAGATGTGCAGTCAAAAAACTTAAATGCTTTGATTGCAATAGAGTAGATGCTCTGACTGTGAGTCACTGAAAGACTGTAATGACTTTCTAACCAGTGGGAACAACTTGCCACAAATACTATTAAACCAGTCAGGCCAGGTATCTTGGCCTTTGATATGGAGAAAGGCAGGAAAATTCACAGCTATTCATCTTTCTCCTCCTTTATCTCCTTAAAATCTGAGCGTGGAAGAACTCAAAGTTTAATTTAAATTAATTAAATCAGTGACTGCAGAGCAAATCACATAAACCGAATTAAACATGTTCAGACACTCTTGTCCTTACTTTGGAATAAAGATTAACTAGATTAAGACTGATCCAATTCAAAGTCAACATTTTCTACACAGTTTTCATGTGGATTATCCAGCCCACAATAATTTCCTAGATATATTTTGGAATGAATTTCCTGAGTGCCACTATTGGAAAAACCCCAAGGGATGGTCTTTCCACAAGCTCTTTTGGGATGCTGACTAATCACCTACAGTTAATACTGTGTCCAGGGAGAAGCCTCTCTGTCTGATAAAGGTCTGTGTCTGCCAGATTCAGAGAGCATCAGAACAGGAATACAAAATGTGTAGTCTATGGGGGGAGGTGTTAAACTGGTTTCTTGCAGCTGCTGCCCCAGAAAGCCTGAAGCAGTAGCTGCAAGTACTTTAGGATGAACGCAAGAGGTACAGACCACCGTGTATGTAAAAAGTAAAATTCTTTTGCTTGACCATGATTCACTTGATGTTGCCTTGCATGTCAGCTCATGACATTACCACAGAGGACTTTTTCTCCCTGAAGACACTGGAGGAGAAGGTGTCAAAAGTTGTTACAATTCTTGGATGTTAAGGATCTCTAGGACGCTTAGCCTGAACGGTAGTGGGTTTTTTGTTTGTTTGTCGCTTTGGTTTTTTTGTTTGGTTGGTTGGGTTTGGTTTTTTTTCTGGTTTGGTATATTTTCAGGCTTAATTTCTCCATTACCTTTGTGACTAGTGGGGACTTTTTTTCTTGCTGTTGTTTTTTGTTTGTTTTGTATTTCCTATTTGCTTTGGGGTTGGGGGGGTGTGTTGTTTTCCTTTTTTTTTTTTCTTTTTTTTTTCCCAATCTGTTCTTTTTTAAAATCTACCATATCCTCAAATAGAAGCAACTGATAGTTTGTTACATGGCAATTATACTATAATTATAGGTCTGATTTTTAAGTCATTTGAGAGTTTTAAAGAAAGCAAGTTTTAACCTCTCACCTGAGAAGATCAACAAGAGATGCAATCTGCCTTTGAACTAGAGTTATTAACTTTGAAGCCTGAAGTTGGTGGTACAAACTTTTCCAAACACGGGTAACATCCAGCAGCTGAACACTAAATAGAAATTTCCTGTTTCTTCATACATAAAGATCTTGGGTTTATTTACACTCCTACCTATTCTAAATGTGGAAACAGTAATGAAAAAAAAACACTGTTAAGAAAAGTTACCCTATGGAAATATGGCTTTTAAAAAAAAATGCATCGTGCCTCAAGAACTTCATCTAGCTGAATACAAAAATGTCTTGAAACTGTTTTAAATTGTCTGACTTTATTAAGAATAAAGCTAAACTGTAGTCTTAAGTAGCATGAGGAAGAGAGAGGCTAGAATGAAAATCTGGTTTTGGTGATTACTGGTAGAAGAGAGAGACTGAGCCAGGTTCAAGAAACAAAGTTCTTATCTACCAAGATCTTTGAAAAGCCAAAGTCAATATATCTACACCATTCATCATTATTGTGATTTTGTTGCTATCTGTCAGTAGCAGCTGATAGGTACATCAGTGAAAACACAGAAGAGAAGTTTCTAAGCATGAACCATTGCTAAAACCAAACAAAACTAAAATAAAACCATACAATTTTGGGGGTAGAATACATTCTGAATTATGTGCCACGAGTATACGTTATGCAACTGTACCAGTTTCAGTTTTCATAATCCACTGTGAAATGCAAGAGAATGTGGTCTGATTATGTTCCTGGAGAATACAATAGACTTATTTAATGTATTTAACAGTTCTGTCAAGGATGCAGAGGAATGGTCTCTTCCTCAGAACAGGAAATTAGCAGACATCAAAATACACAACTTTTCATTAGAAGAAAAAAAAGGATTAAAGAGAATAAAGAGAAAATATGCACTTTGCCATGCAGTTCCGAAAAGTTACTGATGTTACACTTACGGAATGGATGGATCTTTAGCTTTAAGCAAGTTGTGCAACTTAGGGATCTAAAAAAAGAATGCCATATGTAATCAGTCAGAGTTCCAGAAACAGGTCGCTTATGGGATTCATCCATTAACTCATTTCCTTCAAAAGTAAAAGGATCACAAATAGAAGAAAATCCAGACATTAAATATCATGTGCTGCCTTAAAAAAGGAGGGAGTTATAAAATAAGCTCTAGGGTATGCCAAAGCATGACAAATAATAGGATGGTTTGGGTTGAAAGGGACATTAAAGATCATCTAGTTCCAACCCCCTTGCCTTGGGAAGAATCACCTTCCACTAGACCAGGTCCCTCAAAGCCCCATCCAACCTGGCCTTGAAACTTCCAGCGATGAGGCATCCACAACTTCTCTGGGCAACCTGTTTCAGTGTCTCACCACCCTCATAGTGATAACTTTTTTCCTTATATCCGATTTAAAACTACTCTCAGTTTAAAGCCATTACCCCTTGTCCTATCACTACATGCTCTTGTAAAAAGTCCCTCTCCAGCTTTCTTGTAGGCCCCCTTTAGGTACTGGAAAGCTGCAATAACGTCTCTCTGGAGCCTTCCCTTCTCCAGGCTGAACATCCCCAACTCTCAGCCTGTCTTCAAAGAAGAGGTGCTCCTGCCCTCTCATAACTTTTGTGGCCCTCCTCCAGACCTGCTCAATCAGGTCCATGTGTTTCTTATGCTGGGGACCCTAAAGCTGAACATAGTACTCCAGGTGGGTTCTTAAAAGAGCAGAGATATGCGAATTTGATAAGATTCATCAAATCATGTGAAAACAATGATAAAGACACATGCCAAAATAGAAAAAGAAGAAAGAACAACAAAAGTATATTAAAAAATGCATTCAATTTTACAATCTTTATTCAAGGTTAAATAACTTGGGCTTTTTACAGAAAAAAGTTGAGGCATTTACCTGTTTCTTTCAAAAAGATAAAAATTGTCTCCTTTTTTTACTTTTAGATTGTTTGTGATAAGTTTGGGGGGAGAATAGTTCCCTTATGCCCACTGCAAAACAAACCTGAACTTCTGTATAAAGGCAGATGAGACATGGAGAGTATTGCACTTGACACCTGAGTCTTGTATCCCAGACCCATTAGCCACCAGTTATATTGCAAAACGAAGTTGAATGCAATCTCAATATATACAATACAGGTTAACATGTAACTTTTAAAAATCAAATGAAAACTTATCCACTTAACATACATTACTGAAATTACCATTTTACAGGGTGTAAAAGATACACAGATACAATAAAGTTGCTAATGATTATTCTTTTATTCGGCTTAACTCTTCAGTGAACAGAAGTATTACTATTACAAAATGCTTTGGCCACTCTCAAAGGTCCAGCCTTAGGTCAAAACAATATTCATGAAAACAGCAGAAAGACTTTTTCATCCCAGTCACCACACTCAAACCTACTTACAATTTGGTGGAGAGAAAAAAAAAAAAAAAGAAAAAGAAAAAAAAAAAAAGATAAACCTTGGTACAAATGCTACAAGATAAAAATAATAGAGTTAGTAAAAAAAAGATGAACACCACTCTTGTTTCTAGGGTGAATGGCAAGTAAGATCTTGAGAGTTTTTGAAATCTGGGGGTTTAGTCAAAATTTATGATCTAAATTAATGCCATTAAAATGGTGGCTCTTATGAATGAGCCCAGTTCTTTGATATCTCTCAAATAATAGAGACTTTGCTTACCAAACCCTTCTATTGTATCTCTTCTGATGAATTCTTAATTATTTAAATGATTTCTATCCTGACAATTTTGAAGGTGCAGAGAACATTTATAGTACAGTCAGTCACAGCAGGGAAATTGCAAAACATATTGTCTGATTTCTGTACATCTTTGATAATTTGGAGAGAGATTGCTAGGAAGAGTAATTGAGCTGAAAACATTATCTACATACCAAATGGAATCTTTGCTGACAATCAGCTGATGCAAGTGATGGGAAGAGACTGAGGAGCTTTGTGAAATGAAATCTCCTATAGGAACAGGGAATGTAGGCCACCAAGTGTTTGCTATGAAATGCAAACACCACTTTGTTAATAACATTTGAATGCTGAAATATATTTCAGTATTGAAATGGGTGACCTACAGAAGAGCTTTCAACCCTAATATTGAGCAGCAGAATCTGCCTTCTCAGAACAGAAATTGAAAGGTATTTATTTAATAAACAGTATAGGTCTTTATTAGTTTAAAAGTAATAAAAAAAACTTCATTTCTTTCAGAGATAGTTTGTAATGTCATGACTTGTACATGAAAAACAGGAGGGTAACAGATAATTTATGTGGGCTAAATCCAGATTTCTCTAGTCCCTTAAGCAATCCTGACCCAAGTGGAATCTGAGACAGACTCCAGGGGCCAGCTTTACCTCCCATGAGTTTATCCATGTGCCGGGGAAGCAAGATTTGATCCCACTTGTGATTTGCACTGACATCTGTGGGAGTTTAGTGTTTGGAAGGGCTACAGATCCAAGCCTCTGTGAACAGTTACCACTGTGAGATATGCAGGAACACTGAAGAGTATGGATGTGAAGCTGTAATTATTCCAGTTTAATGACTGCCATCATTTCCTTCACACTGCAATAATTTTGTATTTAATATGTGATTATAGCATCACCTTCTTTCCAAAGGCATCTGATACTGTTTATTTCTCTTTTCACAGAAATACACACTATAGTTTCTAAACCACTAATAGACAGTATTAACCAGTTTGTTTAAATAAGAAAAAAAAAATCTTTGTAAACCAAAAGTAATAGTTTCACTGAAACTAGATCCTCATCTGTAGCCATTGACTCCAGTAGGCTTTGGATCAGGCCCTAAAACAGGCATGGGCCAGAGCTAGCTAATATATCAGTCTCGCATCCAGGAATTGTAGAGGAAGTAGAGACTGAAGGTGCACAGACTATGTAAATATTTATTACAGAATGGATATGGAGATTTTTACATCAATATATAATTTACCATAGGGAATGTACATAATTGTTAGTCTGTGACTGTGTTGATGTACCTGTGATTTCTAAGTCTTTTTTTATAAGTACATACATATGTACATTTTGACCATCTGTTCCAGAGTACTAAAATACGCAGAGGAAAAGTGGTATTAAAAAGTAAAGGACATAATTTTTAGCTTAAAATAGCTCAATGCTGTTATGCCAGCATGTTAGCTGATTTTGTTGGGGCTTTTTTTCCCTACTGCTATGCCTGAAAACTGCATTACAATTTAAGAATTTATGGCAAGTCATTAGTAACTAGATAAAAGTGAGGTCTAAAAATTCTCATTAATGTCATGGAAATTATTATGAAGTGGAATCCATAGACCTGTTTGTAACTTAGTTTGGAAAAAAAAAAAATCCAAAAGAGCTGAATACATTATTTCACACATGAATAAATGGTTTTGCTGCTGGGCATTGAAAGAACCTCACAATTTTGGATATATCAGTAAGAGAGTACCATCTTTGTGCATGACACTAAGTCTTTGTGTGTGAATTCTTCCCACATGTAAAGGGCTCCCGCAACAATTCATGAAATGGTCCAGCATGCAAGGTGCCTAAGAAGGATGTAAATGGTGAAATGGAGTTCTGGTAATCCTCTGATTTAAGATTTGTGTACTGGAGTCTCTAATTTACAATTATTTCTCTTTTGCTCTGGATCATCTCTACTAGAATTTAAAGGAAAGAGAAAAAAGAACAGTCTCTGCCTAGAACAGAAAACAATTCTGCAAGTGAATAAGGGCTTGGTTTAGCTTTCCCTGAGGATGCAGGGACTGGATTCTTAAAGAACCTCAAACAACAAGAAGGACAAGAAAAGAGGGAAACAGAAGAAAAAATTAGAGAAGAGTTTCTGTATCCCTTATATACACAGATGATAGGCAGTAACGGTACTTGTTTCTGATGAAAAACTATTCAGTCACAGAGGTGATGAGGAACCTTGAACCTCAGTAGTTTAAGCAGCATTCATAAAAATAATAATAAAAAAATTTAATTTAAACCAGCCCACCAAATAGACTGGTGAAAATACATTCCTAAACACAAATATATAGGTTTGTGTGCATGGACAAAGTAGTGTACAGCTCATTGTATGTACCTAACTTCACAAAAATAGGCTTATATATGATATTTTTTAAGCCTCAGTATTAATGAGAAAATTAAAAAATTTGTAATGCTATTTTTTTAAGATGGGGGGCTTTAATATTAAAGGTGGGGTTTTTCTGTATTTCTGCTAACCTATATCACTAATATGTTATCTATAGTTTCCCAACACAAGATATATTCTCTATAACAGAATGATTATACCACTGCAACGTGCAAACAAATATCACATAATCATCTGAGAAGAAACATAGTTTTTTAGATTTCCTGCTAGTAAAAGTAAGTTTGTAGTGTCAGAGGTGCTAATAGAAATCTGCAGCCATGGCCCCTTTTTGCTTTTCTTGGTTCTTGTAAGTCACATTTTTAAACGTGGTTGTTGAGCCTCTGTACAGTGGATTTGTTTCCTAAAACAAACAAACAAAACCAGGAGAAATGGGAGTCACGCAATGTTGAACATAGCATGGCTTCATCTGCAAGCACATACCGCTGCACACCACTGCCTTAAGTGTACATCTTCAGCAAAGGGAACACTTTAGCCTGCGATTCCTGACCCAGTGTTATGGTGCAGGTCGTATGTGCACCAGCTAGTACTACTCTGCTTCCCAATGCGTAGGAGAAGATGGTTTATACTCTACTTCATGAGAAATTTGGGCCAGATATCTGCCTGGCCCAGCAGCGTGTTGCCAGAAGCAGGCAATGCAGGCTGCCTGTGGACAAACTGACACAGGTTTCACAGACCTCCTGGGTCAGAGGGGATGTCCTCCATCCATGGATTTGTCCATAGACAATTTGAATCCATGCAAACTTTTATCATCCAGGTTATCTTTGGATATAAATCGTACGCCTTAACAGCTGTTGTATAATGGTGTCTTTTGGCTTCTTTAGAGCCTGCTGTATCACCATGCTTGTATGGGAAGTCAGTGAACAAATGTCCCATCTTCACTTTCCCCAGTTATAATTTTATAGACTAATAACACAGCTTCCCACTGTTTCTTATCCCTAGTGAGGGCTTCTGGTCTATTCTTTGTACAGAAGTAATATTGTACCTTTGATCATTTTAGAATAGGCTTCAGCAGCTCACTTACATTCCAAGGCACTGAAATTCAGACTGTTTTATATGAGGCAGCACAAACTGGTCTAGGGTCAGGAACATGCTTCCCTTCACATCTCCCTCATGGATTAAAGTAATGCACATTATCAAACAATACTTTACCAAATATGTCCACTATATTTTGTGTATCAGATGTTGTAGTTGGACCATTCTAAAAGCACAGATAGTGTCTCAGTGGTGAGGTGTGACTTGTCATGATCCTCTTGCTTGAGCCACACAGAATACCACTCACTGGGAGAAGGGCAGGTCCCACCCAGGCTTTTAATCTTGGCCTCTCATCATTCACTTCCTATCACTTCCTCTTGCACCAGAAAAGTAAAATGCTTCTATCAACCATATTCTTCCCTTCCCTCTTACCATATGTAGCTCTTGTGATTAAGAAAACATTCTCAAGTGACCTTGCCTATAAGTAACTGGATTTTTCCCATCTCAAAAGCTGAAAGGCCAGCAGTGTCCATTCTTGCAGAAATGTTGCAATCACAGGGCTCTGTATGAGAATGGAGCCAGTGATTGGCAGCATGCTGCCTGTCCTCCTGACACTCGCCAGAAATGCTTACTCAACATGATTTTTTCCAAGAGCCTCAGAAGTCTTAAAGCTTTTGCAGAAGAGCAAAAAAAATCATGGGCAGAAAGGAAAGAAGAAAAGGGAACATGTGGTATAAGCTTGCATTAGATGTTCTCAAGCTATAGATAGAAGATAAGGTCTGAACTCTGGACTTTTACCTACATTTTAGACAGTTTACATTCATTGCTCCTCTGTGTGAGCGGGCTCTCATCATGTCAGTGGCTGCCAATAATCTCCTAAAATAGGCTCTGTTTCTGGAAAGAGTGGTACACCTTTGATAATTACACAGACAGAGAAAAACTTTGCTAACGTTAATCAAAGGCAAGGTACTAGCTAAACCAGAACTAATAAAAACTATTACCTACATGCTTTTGCATGTGGAAGAAATTAAACCAGGAGATTGAATTCTATTTTTCATCCCTAAAAAAAAAAATCATAATTTTACTTTATAGAATACTAAATGTAGTGGAAACCTACCAGTAAAATCTATCAGTTTAAAAGAACAAAATCAAGACACAGAATTTTAAAGGCAGTTGTGCATCGTGCAACCAAATTAAAGACTCTCAGATAAAACCAATGAATTTAACGTACCGTTTGCCATTTAACTTTTGATTTTTCTGCTTCAAACTTGGCCACCTCTTTTCGGTCTTGAACTGACACAAGTAATTTCCATATACAAAGTAGAACAATGCCAATGAGAAGGATAGCCAAGGTGACACCCACTATTATCATTGGGATATTTGGAAGCTGTGGGCAATCTGTGGAAACAAACCCAATTATGACTGTGGATATCTAACCAATAAATTGTAGGCAATTAGAAACAGTGAAGAGGCATGCTGTGCTTCTCATTTGCTGCAAAACGTGTATGCCTGTACATTCATGTTATTTTCCTCCTGCTAGCTTGCTAAAGGGCTTGTAAGGCTGAAAAAAAATACATGAAAAATGTTAAAATATTTCTAACTTCTTCCACTGCTCTTTTACCATGTTGATTACCAGCTTCTGGATACAGACACAGATTCTGAAAAGTTAGAGGATTATTTTCAGGTCTGTGCCAATATAATTATAAAAAACAGGGCTGAGATGACAAGATTATGAATTTTACAGTGATACGGCTGAAGCTCTACCTCAATTAACTGATATTCAGTGTGTTGCAGCAGAAAACATTCTAGCAAGATCTGTGTCAGGGTAAAGTCAGTATTGTGAAAATAGAGGAAACTGCATTTCATTCACAAAAACAATGGGGAAAAAAATCCATTAGACTTGCTGAAAATGTTGGCCTGAACAATTTGAAGGAATTTTGCATTTCAAGTTTATCAGACAATTTTTCAGTGTCAAAATTAAAATCAAACTTTTTGCTTCACTAAAACACAAAGTTTAATTAATATTGATAAGTATTGCCCATGAAAGTCAGTGAAATTTTACTGTTTTACAAAATTTGTAATAGTAACATATACAAAACCAGACTACTGTTATTATGGTAGAAGCTGCTTTTTTTGTGCAGTGAAATCACTTGCATTCTCAGATGTATCCTAGAGAAAAGCTGCACAAAAGGTTAATGAAATAAACACCATTTGTGCCAACATAATGAGGTTACAGATCTGCACAGCTTTCCCTAAAACATAACTAATATTTAGTAATGAGACATTGGGTGTGTCCAAAATTATTGCCTGGAAAGCAAATTGTTTGACAGCTGAAAAGTGGTGTCCATGTTCTCTTCTTATCCTATGTGATTAGGAGCTTTAATGAAAAATCAGCAGTGAAACAACAGTGAGTAAAAAGTAACATTACATAAAAGGATATAAAGAGATCTGTTGAGTATCTGTTAGTTGTGCAAAATATTCAAATCTTAATGATACTGAAACATTAAACTATATATTAAAATATATATATGTTAAAATATATAAAAATATCTTTTAAAATTTCATCAGGTATGTCCAGTCAGATAGCATTTTGGATGTTTGTCCGTCTGTGAAATATGTGTCATCTCAAAGTGAGCTATGGTTTTCTCATATAATGCAAATGACATTTGGTATCATCAACTTAGAGTTGCACAGGGCTTTAGAAAAATTAACTTGCCTTTGCAGCCCAAGGATTATACACATCTTTCATGAAAGGCCAAGTATTTATTTTACTACTGCGTTAAACAGGTACTTGAGGATGCGCTCCCTTGGTTGGGCAGAGGAGGGCTACAAACACAAGGAGGTGCAGTTCTGTTTAAAAGAGCTCAGCTTCAACATAGCTCACCCTGCCTGTGTTTTTAAATCAGATTTCACCTAGAAAAAAGCAATATTCACTGCTTACCTTTTTGTTCTATGCTATGAATGACTGTCCTCCCCTGTTCATCCATAGCCAGTAGAAATGTGGTTCTACATTCATTTTCCCCTTGCAAAGAGCAGGGAATGGATTTATCCTCTGAATAATCTGCAGAGGGAGGGAAAAAAGTAATTAATCAGATCAAATGAAATTTAGCATGTAATAATAAGAGAATGCTGGCATCATGTTTGTCACAACTTCAACTGTGGATGGTAAAGAGTGAAAAACAAAAGCAGAAATACCCTCAGAATTTCTACCAGATGTAATGACTTTTCTTCCAACCCAAGCTTTGTTTTGTTTCTGATTTTTCAGTTAACATTTCGAAGAACTGATTCAGGTGTTGTCAGCCTGCACTGACCCTCTAGTGCATCTTATTAATCTAATGAATTGTGAATTTCAGTGAATTGGAAGTGCTTCCAAGATGCTTAACCACCAGCTGTCTAGGAAATGTAACAGTCCCCAGTTATAGGGCAAAGTAAACCATGAATTCTCTTTGGTCTACTGCAACTCCTACGTGTCTAGATTATGTTTCAGGAGTAGGCATTCATACATCAAACAGCAATGGATACTGTTAAAAAGGCTGCTGTTTATTTCTTCCTCAATAGCCCTCTCAAAGATTAGCGTGTCCAGTACTGTCATAACAGTAAATGTAGATTAAGAACAGAAAACTGTGATACTGGAATCTTTTAATGTGGTTCTGAGGAAAGCAAATAAAAAGTGAACAGAGATGACAGTCTGCTCCCGTTTATTTGTCTCTCCATTTAATGTAGATCTGCACAAAAACTGAATTACTTTTTTTTTTCCCCCTGGTGTTTCCTAACTGGGAAACATTTTCTGCTGAGAAAAGTTCATTCAAAAGCTACAGGGAGACAGGAGCAAGCTGGCTGTGAGTGATGATAAAAAACAAATAAGATGATCAAAAACTGAGGCTACAGGTCCAGAGTCAGAAATGACATAATGTGACGTGCAACCATTATATAATATTTTCACAGAGAAAAAATATCTGACCTTATAACTGTGTGCAATAATACCTCTGCAGATGAACACTTATTATGTTTCCATAAAACCCATGATTTGAATAGCATTGAAAATCTAGGTATGCTTTTCAATACATGCTTAGAAATACTCTTTAGGTTTCATTTTTAGAGGTAAGATAAAACAGTAGGCTTCTCAAACATTTATTTAAAAATAATAGTTACTCTCCATTATTTCTTACCCATTCAAAAGTCTTACTGAAATTCTGTAAGCAACTGTGCTAACAATCTTAAGTCCTCAAATTTTAATAAGAAGAGTTATGAAATAAAAAGTAGGAATGAGACAGGAATATGGATTTTAAAGAAACCTATGGTATATAAAGAAATAGGTGCTTACTTTTTTTTTTTTTTTAACTTTTTTTTTCTCACATTACTTCTTATCATAAGGTTTGGTCTTACAGAAAACACAAACACCAGAGAAAATATGAAAGTATAATTAATTGACTACCCTACAGTCCTTTTCTCACATCTGGTTAGATTTGATTTGTGATAATCTTGTAGTTAACCTGTTGCTTGTCCTTCTTGGCAGAGCAATGTGTTATCTATGAAGGTGATAGGCAGACAAGACTTGCTGATTTGAAAGGATTTAGTTTTGTTAGAAGAACCACAAACTGCAGACAGAGCGTACTGAATTGATGGCACTCATTGTCAGGTCACAATTCCAGTAACACTGTCACAAGTTTTGCAATATTTGTTGTTTCATAACTCTTTTAAGCAAGCAGATCCAAAGAATTGTTTGGTTAGGGTTTTGTGTTTTGTTTTTGTTTGTGTGTGTGTGTGTGTGTGTGTGTGTGTGTGTGCGCATGTGAGTGTGCTTTTTTTGTTTGGTTGGTTGCTTTGGGTTGGGTTTTGTTTTGGTTTGGTTTTTGGTGAGGAAGAAGAATGAAAAGCATAGTTGTTATCTGTCCTGAAGGTAGAAAAAAACTTGCAGGCATATTCCAAATATCATCCAGGAGGCAGTAACTGCAAATATATAAAAATATTATCTATTTTTACATTGGAATTTTTGATTTAATGTCATAATTTGAGACAAAGGGGAGCAGAAATCTGATTATGTGCAAGGATGCAAGGAACACAAAGATGCCAGTTCAAGCTATTTAGAACCCATCTTATGCTTAGTATTTTTATTTCTTTGATGTTCTTTTTAAGAGGAAGGATCACTAAAAGAGACTATTGCATAGATTACTTTCTGTCCATCAGCACAGAAATTTGCCTAGGTAAGTAAACTCCTGTAATTTACACCTGTGGAATTTTCTGCGGGTTTTTTTTTTTCTTCTTCCCACTTCTGCCCATAGCCTAATTCCATTAATTTCAGTGATATTTGTAATCACTAGAGTCACACCGGAAGAAGAATTGGGGAACAGTGATAAGATGGAGCCTCAAAGTGCAAATGAATGTTTCCTTAACAGATACTTAGATAAAAGATTCAACAACAACAACAAAAAAGACTGTGAATTTAAATGTCATTATGCCCTTTCCTGTTTGTCTTTTGCTTAACAAACTGCTTTTTTTTGAACAGTTTCATCTCACTTTTGAGTCAGAAAAACAGAGAAATGCTGATATAGAGGTTTATTCAGGCTCCAGCATCCACTTTGTACTTGCAGTTGGAATTTATGCAGTTGCAATGCTATGGTGTAGGAAAAACTGTTTTTCCAAAGGAATAGTAACTGTTGGACTTGTGGTAGGAGCAGTGTGCTGCCCTGTGACCAGGGTGGTGGCAGAAGCTACTTCTTAGGAATTGTACAAGAACTCCTCTTACTCCCAGCTGGCAAAGTGGGGATTGACAAAATTTAGTAATCAAATATTAAGCACTGAATCACAAGAATTTCCTAGATTGGAAAAGACCTTCAAGATCATCTAGTCCAATCAGTAACCTAACACTGAGAAGACCTTGACTAAACCATACCTTTCAGCACTACATCTACATTACTCTTAAATACCTCCAGGGATGGGGACCCAACCACATCCCTGGGCAGCCATTCCACTGCCGGATAACCCCTTCGCTAAAGAAATTCTTCCTCATTTCCAACCTAAACTTCCCTTGGTGCAATTTGAGGCCATTTCCTCTTGTTCTATCACTTGTTATTTGGGAAAACAGACCAACCTACTCCTCCCTACAACCTCCTCTCAGGTAGCTGTAGAGAGCGATAGGGTCTCCTCTCAGCCTCCTTTTCTCCCAGCTAAACAACCCCAGTTCCCTCAGCTGCTCCTCATAAGACATGCTCTAGGCCCTTCACCAGCTTTGTTGCCCTACTTTGGACATGCTCTAGTGCCTTCTTCTAATCACAGAATACCAGGTTGGAAGGGACCTCAAGGATCATCTGGTCCCAAAATGGATGAAAGCAAATATTCAAAAGCCGTGCCTGCCGTGGAGATAAGACCAATAAACATGAAGCCATGAGCACCTCCAGAGCTGCGGTGCCATCCCATGCCCTGCTGGATGCCCAGGCAGAGAGGTAGCTTGCCATGTGACTGTACCAGGAACACTGCTGTGGGTGAGCAGTAAGAGGAACCCCTGGCACCCAGAGAACCAAAGCAGAGGATGTGAAAGGCATGGCCCAGAGGCTAAAATAGGCATTGCCAGGAAACAGGAAAATGTAAATCCTAAGCTTTTTTTATTGCTCCACAGTTCCAGTCATGGTGTTGCACCATATGCATGCAAAAGAGAAAGTAAATCTTTAAAGTGCTTATATTTTAATTAACCTAGAGCTATTATGACTTTTCAAAAAGCCTTGAAGCATTAAAGAAATTAAATATAAACCAGGAAGAAGCAGTATGCACCCATATGGAGTTGCTCAATAATCTCTCAAATATTATGTGGTTGTCTAGCAATACCACTTTCAAAACTTTTTTTTTTTCTTTAGGTCACACAGTTTTGATTTTAGGATTTAAAAAAAAAATATTATTAATTTGAAGACTATTTTTTTCTCTCAGAACTTCTTAATGAGGCCATCTCCATGTCAAAACAAATCCTTTGAGCTATTACACAACTATTTAGGATGAAACCTATTTTGCAACAGCTGTCTTTTCTTTCTTCTTCTTTTTTTTTTTTTCTTTTTATTTTCTTTTTTTTTTTTCTTTTCCTTTTTTTCCTTTTTTTTTCTTTTGAGGGGTTAGGATGAGAACAGTTATCTAGCCTTTGGTGAAGCAGCTGCTGTAACTGCTGAAAATAAATTTTAAACCTAAATAAGTAGCTGATGGTCCCAATGAGGGAATCACAGGGTGTGAAAAAAGACAGCAGCAGGAGATGATGTTGTCATGCTCAAATTCCTGTGACTTCTGTGTCTGTAAACATATAGGTGACTCTCTCTGCTCTTGATCAGTATTCATTATAGCTGAAAGTAATGTCTTATATATTTTTATGTAAAAGAAAGGTGAGAAGATGTACATCAGTGAAGTTTCTGCATGCATGTAGCTCTTCATGGGTTTCCAACAGTTTGCAGACATAAACCTTAGATGTGAATACAGAATTCTGCATCATAATCTTAAGTCTTACATTTGTCTTATTTAATGCTTATAGCACATCTGATGTGGATATAATGTACCTATGTCCTGCCTCACCTAACAATTACCTCTTGCCCTAGGATTAGGGCTAGAATTGCTATTAGAATCAATACAGACTGCCTACTGAACAGGGAAGAACCCTCCTCTACAGGAAAGAAAAATATGCACTATTTCATTTTAAGTTTTGGGTTTTTTTTCTAAGAGTACTATTTTATCCAAGGTTAATTCCTATTTCAGAAATTCCCATTGATGGAGGTTAGTTTTGAATTAAAGCGAGCAACTGAAAGATGTGCTTAGCCTTTAGAATACTAGAAATGCCTTTGCTACAGGTTGAAGGGCCGTATCTAGTTGCCAGCTGTAACCAGGATTCTGCATAAAGACTACGAGTCAGGTTTTGCATTTGTATGGTAAAAGAATCCACACTGGAACTCATGGTACAGGTGTAACTTAAAGTCAGGTGCTTTCATCAGCCACCAAATGCAGGGACTGGTATTTATGAAATTCTATATGCTCTTATATAAACTGCTTAGAAAGTAAGTGTGATACAATGAGTTAATTAACCTGGAAAGGTAATACTAGTCCTGATCTGCATTTCCTACTTACCACAGAGGAAGCAAAGACAGACTGCAATTGCCTTATGAGGTTTAATATAATTCCACGGCAGAAAAATTAAGCTACTTTCAAATATAAAATTACTGAAAGTGGAAACTAGGGCTAATCATGCACACACAGAAAAAGAAGATTGAGTTTACAAACCCTTTGCAGTGCTGACAGTTGCCTCAACCAATTTGCATTTTTCACTGCATTCTCCCAGTGACTTGTCATCAGAAGCCAAGTGGCATTCCACACAGCTCCTGTGGAAAATAATTCAGCAGCTCATCAATCTCTGCCTGTCACAAAGCAACAATATAAAAGCCAGTGCATATGCATCTGCATTTTAAAAAGAAGCTAAACAAAAGGTCTTGTGCTATGGTTACAATAGTTCTCAGAAATATGATAGCTATTGCCACCAAAAAAACCCAAGCAACCCAACTAAAAAAAAAAACCAAAACACCACCTGAATAAAGGTATTGTGGATAAGCTCGCTCTTGTTCTTTTTTCTCTCCCAGCTTATTAGCTCCCAGACAGAACCCCAGGCAATATTGTTCATGTAGGTCTATCAAAGACATGGGGTTACTCACACATAACATTCATTTTCAAAACTAAATATTCTGAACTGAGCTCACACTACATACCAGCCCAAGGAATGCCTATCAGATGAACAATATCTGAAATTTATTTCAGAGAGATCAAGCTGGGGCACCTACTAAAAGTCTTCCTTTGTTAAAAGTCTACTGAATAATGTATTAAAACACTATTCGGGTATCTCAACAGATGTCTCTTGATTGTGAATACTTGTCTCAGGAATTACTTACTTAGAGCCTAAATATAGTAATGCAATTTATTGGAAAAATATTTATTCCATGTTGGAGTGATTGAAATACTATTTAAAAACACAGTCTAAACCAATTCCTTTAGAAGTCTCTGAAAATCTTCCCAGAAATTCAATGAGGATTTTAATAAATCCAGAGTTTATACATGGAAAAAGGAAACAATGAGCAGAATTAACATATGAAATCTTTTGATGTAAAATGTATCTTTCTGATTCTTTACAAATAGCTTCAGCTAGAATGAGAGAAGTGTCTAAGAAGAGAGAAGTCTCTAAGAAGCAGTCTGAAGGACCCACTGCTTAAAGAAAAGAGAAGAAACGCAAGAAAACATCTCCCCAAAAAACCTGGCCATCTCCTGTTGCATTGAGTTACTTATATGCATGGGAATATGCTGAGCCAGCTGAGATTGGCTTCACAAGATGGAGATGACCTTAACACTTGTTTTGGAGATGGTGAATAGTAAAAGCGAGCAGGTAATGGGATAGCCTCTATCTCATGGAGACAAATCCAGTATTGTTGGTGGTTTTGTCATATTTGCCGCGTTTCTTATACTACCACTCTTTTTCCTAGCTGCCTAGCCATTGATCTCCATCCCCTCTGACCTGGTCTTTCAGCTCTCTTAGTTACCCTACCCAGGTGTTCCCAATGTTCTCTCTCTTTTGGCTTTCTTTGCCTTGCATTTCAGCAAGGGAAGGCACTGAAATGGAGAAAATATCTAATGCTGCATACAATATACATGTTTAAATAGGCTAATGGAATGCCCATCATGTAACTTTATATTTCTTACTCCCTGCCAAATTGGGCAGAGCAAAGCAGCAGCATTGTCCTTCATGCTTAGAGCACTTGCATGCAGCAGCTCTCTTTACTGAATGCTTTCAACAAACTGACAGGCTCACTTTGGTAGGAGAAATTTAGCACTAACACAAATGATAATTTAATCACATGCCATAGAATAGCTTCACATCTCAGATACAGTGTAGACTGAAATGGCAGGCATGAAAATACAGCGACGAGGAGATGTTATGGAAGAGAAATGGGCCTCAACTCTAAATAAGTAGACATGACATTGTCATGAAACATTAATGCAACTCACACTGATTTGGTACTCAGCAAGCACAGCTAGGGTCATTAATACCATGTATTCTGTGAAGCCTAATTACACTTCTAGATTAAATTTCTGCTGAAGCCTGCTCATTTCTAAATGACTTTAGCTCTGCAACAGCTCATGTAACACAAGCCTAAGCATGGGCGTACTTAGAGTGGTCAGCTTTATGTCACACATATTTTTGGTTGTTTTTCCTGTCATGCACGGTAGCATACACTGCTCATCACAGCAGGAAAGCTACATAAATTTTGTATGCTCAGTAAACAGAAGAAACGTCACCATTTACAATCAATTTATCATCAACTTATATATGACATACAGCTACCCGTGGATTTCACCCCCAGCCTATGACCTAGTGTGTCATAGTTGGGACTCTTTAACTGAGCCAAGCTTAACTGAATTTGCACTATGAATTTGGTAATTTGCACATGTGTAAAGCTTGAGCAGACAGCATGATCTTATTAATTCATGTGCATGAGAATGGTAATAAAAAAGCTAACTTTTTATGTGTCCTCATTTTTGCTTTAGCAGCTGTGCTAGCATGTTTTCATTCTGTACTGTGGACTGGAAGGAGGTTCTGTTTTTGTCTGATGTTATCATGGAAGGCTACCATTCTAACTAGTTGTACAGCCAGGGACGGCAGTGGAAGTGTGATGTTTTACTTGCGCCGCTTGAAGGTGGTTAAATAGTTTTCCATATTCTTTTGTACAAAAGCAATGATGATAAATGGTCAATGACTACACCTCTCAAAGGGCAAAGAAACTCTTGGGTTCTGGTGTATAAATCAAATTTACAGTAGCAGCAGTAAGCACACTGCTGAGGCAGTGTGAGGCAGGAAATGATCATCCAGGAAATGACACCTGGATGATACAAACATCAAAGATGTAAAACCAGCACATTACCGCCTGGAACTGCAAGGGTCACTGCAGAGAGGGCATTTTTCACACATTGGGCCTGAAGCCCCCGGATGGGTGCAAGTACACGATCCACAGACGCATTCTCCTCTCCCGCTGCACAGTGTCCCATCCTCAGCAATGCAGGTGCTGGTGTCAGTTGTGCAATTACAGTATTCACCAGTCCATCCACTGTGGCACATGCATTCCCCACAATCACAGTCACCATTGCCTGGAAAAACATTTATTATACTTCAAATCAGTCTCTTAATAAGAATCTGAATTATGGCCTTTAAAATAATTCTCCTTAATAGCAGATACTTGGTGCTCTCCAACTCTTCTCACTCTTAAACATCTTTCTTCCTCCCCCAGCATGTACAGTTTTAAACCAGAGGATCAAATTTTTGCTTAGACTGGCTGTAAGCCAGGGCAGCTCTATTCTCTTCTCTGGAATCCTCCACACAGATCTTATCTCCTCACAGTGCACAACCTAATGGGTAAATCCTCTCTCATTTATAGCAGCATAATTTCAGCCTATCTATTCAGCACAATCTCATTGCTAGTTCCCGACAGCTATTCCCATTGTTTCAGTAGAATCACTTCTGATTTATAATGTTATAGCTCAGAAAAAAATATTATAAATACAAGTTCTCAAATTCTGGTTGTGTCTTACCGAGATAAACCAAGAATCACCAAGGTTACTGGGTTAAAATTATAAAAATACCAGAATTATCTTTAAAGTAATTAACTGAGATTAATGAATTAAGATTGCTATGCTTTGACAATTATGTCAGGGTGCAACTGTACACTGGCTACCAATGACTCATGTCAATATACTTACCTAAACTTCCTTGGAGCTACAGTCGCCTACAGCCATTAAAAGTATGACCCAGCTGATATGCTTCAATAAAGCCATACCAACTTACAGTAGCTATGGAGTGTTTAAATGTGACTCATTTTTAAATCTGAACTAGGTAATAACCTGATTTTTGTTCAATGGTCATTTAGAAATAGTAAATGACACTTTATATAGAACTGGTTGTGACTGAATGTATGGTGAAAATACAGATTCACAAGTTTATCGTTAAGAACAAGATGATAAAGCTCAAAAATGCAGTCACTAAAAACAGCGTCAAGGGCCCATACCTCCACACTGGAGCCCTCTGTGTCTCACGCATGAGAAGTCATCGCACTCACAGTGTGGTCCGTACACCTTCCCGTAGAGGGATGGATGGCAAACACAGTGCCCGCAGTAGCAGTCGCCTCTCCCGCTGCAGGAGCTCTGCTCTGCCGAGCCCTTGCAGGAGCTGCCGCTGAGGGAGCTCTCGTCACATTCGCAGTGTGGCCCCACGTACCCCAGGCTGCAGACACACACGCCGCACTCGAATGATCCTTTCCCTTTATTGCATTTTGGGCTGTTCATCTCGGCCTTTGCCTGACAGTTACAGCTGCATTGGGGATGAATTTCCATTTCCAGAGTGTCACTGAGACCCACGGGTTTTATCACAATATGCCTTCTATCTTTTTCACAAGATGAGAGACTTACAGTCACATTGAAAGAGACCTGGAAGAGAAAGTGGTGGCTGTTCAGAGCTGCAGCACACGTAGCTCTGCAGGGTGCTCTAGGAGCACAAGCAGAGGACAGAACAAGAGGGTCACAGAGATGTCACCTACTTTTTATAACTTGTTTGGAGGAAGATTATTTAATAAAGATCAAACTCTCTACCTCGGTGCCCTAAATTCTCTGGACTTCGTTTCTTTCGAGAATTTGTTCTTTACTTACTGTGTCTCCCACTTTCACATGAGAGCATTTCCTCTGATGTGGAAAAAAGTTCCCATTGTTACAGATAGCTGTGAAAGAGAGATTGAGCCCTTCTGTCTCTCCCAAGATCTCCAGCTCCACTTCAGACCTCAGCTCCTTAAAGGAAAAAGGTGTGAGATGAATGGAGAGATAACACTGCCAAGCACTGCTAATGCTCCACGTCTGTGTAACACGGACTGTAAGTTATCCTGACTTACACAAGAATAAATCTGTGTGTTTGGCACTTTATTTACAGACTTCTCTCTTGCAAGAAAAATGGGGAATGAGCAAAACAAAGCAAGTGCCAACAGAACCGGCTTTCAGTGGAAAGCAGTGGTGGTATCAGTTTAATATCTGCCATCATGGGGCTTATTTCCTGCCCTTGCAGGAAAATAAATTTAATGTTTTATTAAATGAGCTTTCATCACTAAGTGCTCTGCTGACTGATACATGTTTTTGCTTTAGCTCTTGTCTTAATGGAGGAATGGATTTATGTCCCTGATTGCATTGCTAGCACTGGACTTTTCCTGATTAGCCAGTCTATGTCAATATTACTCCCTCTTTATCTCTCCTGGTAGAATTAAACCTCACAGTCTCTCTCACGGCAGGTCAGGTTCCGAGCTCAGTTTTGCCTCAGTGCAGAGCATCCATGAGTTAGCCTGTCATTTCCAGGGACAGTCAGTGTTGAGCCCCATGGTGAGCTCCTGCAGCCAGGGGGAGTCACTCCCTTCCTTTCTTCTACCAATGGAAATTCCTGCTTCGCGACCTGTCAGTGCTATTTCAAGTTGTATTCAACCACATTCTCATTTCTTAAATGGATTTGTTCAGTCAAACTTCCATTTCTTAAGTGAAAACCTCACTTCCTGAATTCTCTTTCACCAGATTTTCATATTTAACTTACTAAACATTTTATAGCAACTTTGCTTACACAGCTTAACCTTAAATCAAAGCCTATAGCAGGCCAGGGGGAAATTCCCTATGACTTCATTGGACTGTGGATCTAGTAAATGGAAATTTTTCAAAAGTACCTTAGCAATTCCTGAGCAGAAGACTCACTGACTTGGCTTTGTGATCTTGCAAGCTTAACAGCATTACAAAATACTGTCTGCACTTCAATCAGAGCATGGGGATCTCACTGACCTTACTTCAGTGAGTCATTCTAGTAAAGTCTTTGGGATAACTCCCTGGAGTAAAGGTCTGGTGAGGTAAAACAAACTAAAAGTAGAATAGGTATAAACTTGCATAGACAACAGTTCCCTGTCCTTTGTACATGTCCTGGAATTCCTGTAAATTTATCTTAGGGTTGTGTTTAGTATTGGGTTTTTTTTGTAATATTTTTTAATTTGGAAAAACCTTGTCAGTAAACCAAAGCAACATGTGCAAGAGACATTCACATAACATCTCTCCCAGAGCCTGTTGCAGCATGCAGTGAGAGCACTAAAACCTTTGGGCATCAGGTCGGTGGTGTTGGTAGGTCTGGCTATGTCCAATTTTCCCTTCACATTTGTCAGGTGTTTATGGTGCTATTGAAACAACGCAGAGTCTTAGATAACAATTTGTGTGCAATAGCTGGGCTCTCACAAAAGGACCAAATATAGCAAACCTCTAGACAAAACTGTGAATATTGGTATGTGCTAATGCTACAGGACTGATCACCAAACAGACCCTCTTTTACTGCTGCAAAACTGAGGCTGAAGTAGAGTGCAACTGCAAGACAAAATTAAATGCTGCTGAACACCAAGTCATAATACTTTGAATCTCCATGTCTGTACTGGGTCACCTGAACACAGCTTGCTGTTGTGAGAGGCCGAGATACACACCTTACACCACTGAAAATGAACATATAAACTGTGACAAACTCCAGTTTCTTAGGTCTTAATAACTGTAAGGACTTTAAATGGTGTTTTAAATCTACTAAGCTACGTGGCCATTGTCTAGGGAGAAATAGCAGACAGTTTAGTAAGCTTTAAGCCATTCACTGAGAAACATTTGAGGTTCACAAAATTTTCAGAATAAAACAACAGTGTTACAAACTTGTGCCATTGTGTTATGTGTCATTTAATATATTATTTCTTTTGGTCTTATTTTCCTATAAGTGAAAAGACCAAGCACTGAAAAAAAAAAAAAAAACCCACCCTATTATTTTTCTGAAATTTTAAAATTCTGGAATGACTTTAATCAAACAGCTTGATATCTGTCACAATGCATTTTAGTCTACAGCTCTGCAATACAAAGTTATGCAGAACTGAATGTTAAACAAAGCAAGCAGAAATATGCTTACAGAAAAAAAATGAATCATATTTGGAAAGAACATGAGAACTCCTTGAAATAAATATTTTGACAACTCACTTTCTTAACTTGCTTACTTCCTCTCTGGAGTGAATGGTATTAGCAAACCTCATGTTTGTACAGCAAGCAAAGACTCAAAAGCACTTTAAAAGCATTAAAAGATTTAGTCTAACTGTACTCTTGGCTGGTATATAGTGATTTATTCCTTTTCTTGTGGGTAAAGAAAGAGAGACACTGGGCATTGTATTACACTGCTGAAAGTATCATGAAAAGTCTGTGACAAACAGTGGAATTAGATCTTCCATTTTGCATGTGATTTTTAAGTGTAGGTCTACCTTCATTTCCCCCTTCCCCATCTAAAAGAATTGATATCTTCACTTATGTCAAATAAGATGGTTTTCAGAGTTTGCTGCTTGGAAGATTTTCAATTGTGAAGCAATAGGAGTGTTAATCTTTAAGGTGAAGTGTAATAAAAGGGGCTCCAGGAAATTTTGAGTGTGATGTGTTGCTACATGCACACTTGGTACATCTTGGAACTTATGTGGGATTTCAAGAACCTATGAGCAACTCTGCTGCATGGTCCAGACATGCTGTACCTGAACGAGGACATGATGAGTCATGGCCCAAAGGCAGGAGCATTGTTCCTGCAGCTGATATGCTATAGGAGGGGAGCGAGCACCAGGCTCAGAGTCCCCTCCAAAGCCTGCCCACAGAATGGCTGAAACGAGGACTGGCCGAAACAACTCAGGAGCTGCACCGAGATCACCACAGACAGCTCTGGAAGATGATCTGCTCAAAGCATGAAGCAGCTACAAAGCCAACAATGTCCTGGGTGTTATGAGCAAGGATGCTGAGAATAAGACAGAGGGCATCATTTTGCCTCTGTATAGACCTTAGTGTGCCCAGTCTTGCGTACTGCAAGCTCTTCTGGTCTCCACATCTCAGGATGACTCATTGGAGTCAGGGAGGGTAAAGAGGTCAGCTAAAGTCAGTAAGGAGATGGAGCAGCTGAGAAGAGACTTCAAAGGCTGGGATTGTCCAGTTTGTAGAGAAGATTCAGAGGGTGGAATGTATCTTATCCTATTTTATCATTATAAAATATTATGAAATTGTGAGGACATGAAGATAAGGTGAATGCAAAGCTCTTATTCACCAGACCCTGCAACACCAGAACTAAGGTGCACCTAGTTAAAGCACAGGCAGTAGTTTAAATGGTAAAAGGAAAAATGTACTTTGATGGAGTACAACCGAATTCCTGTTTGCAACAAAAGGCTATGGAGACTGAAAATATCAGAAGGTTCAAGAAGAGAGTAGAAGATAAAACCATGGGCTATAGGTACAGCGCTGGGATAATTATTCTGTTTTTTCCATTACTTACTGGACAACAAAATGGTATTTCAGCTATTAAATGTAGGAACCTTTGTCTATGCATTAGATTGTCAGCTTCAAGACATCCTGATAGGAACCAGATGTGACTAACAGGTTGGACTCCAGAAGTGAAATCCTGGTGTCACTGGATGTTTAGGAATAGCTTTGTTCATGCAAAGATTTTCCCCCCATATTTATTAGAGTTTGTAGACTCCCAAGATGAACCTTAAAGTTCTTTGTTTATTTAATTTTCCATGGGACAGAGAAATCTTCTGGTATTTTGTATTTCATTAAAAAAAATCATAACTCACCGATTGTATTGTTTTTATAAGAGTTAGAAGAATTTGGTTTGCATTCCTATCATCAAGACAAAATAATTTTGAGCATAATGATTATCACCTCATTTGGGTGATAGGAAGAAGAGCGGAAAAAAAGTAAGGAAAGAAACAGAAGCTATTTGCAAAAAATTGTAGTCAACCGGTAGAGCAGGTTTTTAATAAAAAAGGACAGAGACAGAAGAGAGAAATCTATGGTATACCAGCATATGTGTAAATTAATGTATCTGTGTAAAGACATGTAAAACTATCTAAAACCATTCCCCTGTCAGAAGAGACCCAGGCAGCCAGGATGCATTTTACAAAAAAAGCTCTGAAGAGCAGCACTGTGTTTATGTTCTTGTCATCTTTACAGTATTTCTTGGTATTATCTAAACAAACCCATTTCAGCTCCTGCATCTTTCTTTTTAAAAACCTCAGAACAGCCTCACAGGGGCAGCATCAAATTGCTAAAGCAGAGAAGAGTACGAAGCACAGGGTAGTGCTTTTTTTTTTCCCCCAGATATTCCTGCAGAACAATCGTATCGTACATCTGCTCTGGTGACAGCTACTCATGGGAAGAGAGCTGAGACCCTGGAGAGGTATTGAACTGGGAGACCTGAACACCTATACTAAAGAAGGTTTAAGAGTAGGTGTGAAACACAGGACTATGAAGAAGGCAAGAGAGATGAGACACTGATGTGAATTTAGCATTCCAGTAGAACTGATTGATGACAGAAGGTTACAGCAGTTTTGTTTCTGTGCTCACTTAATCCTCAGAGTGAACAAAACTTTTCCTGTTAAGGTCAGCACCTAAGCATAAAAAATGTTCTTGTAATCAGTGCATAAAAAGAATCAAAGACACTTGTCTTTACCAAATTGTAATTTAATTTTGAAAACATAGACATGCAGGAAGAAAACACATTATAGGCATCTTACCTGATATGCAGCAATGATCAACTGGAGAATATTTCCAGAATCTTTCTGTAGTTGTCCAACAGTAGCTCCAGGAATAAGTTTTGCATAGTTCTGAAAATATAAAGAATAATTTAAAATACAAAAATAAAAGACTGGGTGATAAGGAGCTATCATCTGGGAAAAAAAAAAACCAAAAATATATTGAAGCCAAGTAAAAATTTTCTAGGACCCTTGCAGACTCAAGAACACATATCCTATTGAAAAAGTCCTATAAGGAAGTGCTAATTTCAGTGAAAATTAATGGGACATATATTGCTAAATCACCTCTGTTTGCTTGGAAGTTTGTTACTGTAGTATTTTTCAGCTCTAATTTTTCACTTTTTTTTAATCTTTGTAAGCAGTTGAGCATCTTGAGTTCTGTTTAGTGAAGGCACAGAAGTAGTTTAAAATAAGGGCTACAAGAACTTTTAACAAAGGACCTTAAGAAACTGCTGCTGGTTTATGTTTGATGTAACCTCCCACATGTGTCCCAGTGGTCTGCAGGTATGATTAATTTCATGTTGACTTTATGTTAATAATAGAGTGCCAATTTAACAATTTATTTCAGTAATATGTTGCCTTTTTTTTTTTTTTTTTTTTTTTTTTTTTTTTTGACATTATGTTATTTATAACCACATT